>CAUZXS010001665.1:110000-111571 GCA_963585895.1 Sepioteuthis lessoniana | reverse complement strand
CCGCCCTAAAAGTTAACAACACGATATATCTATAATTTAATATATATATATATATATATATACATATATATATATATAATCTAATATATATATATATATATATATATATATAATTTAATATATACTTATTTATTATATATATATATATATATTGTCATCCACTGACAGACTATTTCGTTGTATCACGACTCTTCAGTATGGCTAGACACGTAGGACGCTTGAAGCTGGGATCAAAACCCACCCAACTTAGACTTAGTATCAGACCACACGGCCAACAAGCGTACCACCTGGGCTAGGGAATTATAAGGTATTATGTAGCAACGGCAGCAGCAGCGTTCGTTTGTTTACATTTTTATACCTTATTATATATATATATATATATATATATATATATATATATATATAGTGTGGTTATCATTAAATCACTTTGTGCGTTTGTGGCAAACCAAGTACAATATAATATGGAGCGTGAGAATTAATTTTTATTATTGCGGACTTTTTTGGTCCTCATCTTGTTAGTTTTTGTGTTGTTTCTTCTTTCGCCACGTTTCGGCCAAATTTCACCTCTGGCCTTCTTCAGGTGATTAACCGCGACCTCGGATAGGAATGCTGAGTCTTGTAACAGTATCCCCAGTAATTACTGCCTTCCATAGTTGTTTTCTGGGGATGCTGGGATACAATAACAAGACTCAGCATTCCTATCCGAGTCGCGGTTAATCACCTGAAGAAGGTCTAGGGTGAAATTTGGCCGAAACGTAGTGAAGAAGAAACAACACAAAAACTACCAAGGTGAGGACAAAAAAGTCTGCAATAAATAAAAATTAATTCTCAGATTAAGAAGCCTCATCTCAAAATGATTCCAATTAAATGACAATATGGAGTGTGCTCAATATCAAGGATAGAGCTACTATATCATCATCATCATATCGAGCTGGTAGCACGGATATCCCTGACCCTCTCTCGCCACTCCCCCCTATCGTTCATCGCCCTAGGTACGTCTTCAGGACAACATCCTGTATCCTCACATAGCTGTTGAATGTACGTTCGAGCTGGTCGTCCTGCTTTTGCGCGGCCATGTGTGGGGATCCATAAGAGTACATCTCTTATGAGTTCATCTCTGCTTCTCCAGCAGTGTCCTGCATGTCTGGTTCGTCTAACTTGAATAGTTTTCGTGATAGGGGGCAGGTGGCCGTACAGTTGGTGTCTTGTGGGGTGTTGCTGCCAGGACTTGTTCAGGATTGCACGCAGCATTCTTGTGTAATTGCCATCTAGCTTCTTCTCCAGTCGTTTTGTTAGCGTCCATGTAGTGCATCCATATAGCAGTATCGATGTGACCGCTGCCTGGAAGAAACTGCGTTTCATTTATCGGTTAGGTCTGATTTCCATATAATCGATAGCCTATTGATAGCTGTCCATGCTTTCGTTAACCTCGTTTCGATGTCCTTTTCGGTTGATTCGACGCTGCTTCCTAGGTACGTGAATTTGTCTACTAGTTTAAGAGGGGTTCCTTCTAGAGTGGAGATGTCCCCGTTTGGTTATAGCACATATATTCCGTTTTGTGTGCATTAACA
>CAUZXS010001665.1:0-105000 GCA_963585895.1 Sepioteuthis lessoniana | reverse complement strand
CTTGGTTAGGCAACTAGTCTAGGAGAAGGAAAACTCTGAATTCAAACCTGTTAAACTCCGCTTAAAAATTGACCTTGTGTCATATCCTGCCGGAGCGGAGGGGTTGGGTAAATAGTATCTTTCAATCAATCTATCTTCATGTATCTATATCCATCTGTCTATCTATCTCCCTTATCTTATCACATCTCTCTATCTGTCTGTCTTTATCTCTCCACATCAATCGATCTATTAATATTGTCTGTTGACATCAATCTATCAATATATCTATCTTTGTCTTGTCACATCTGTCTATCCATCAATCCCCCTTATAACGTGGAGGTAGTCAATAACTTAGGGAAAGAATTCTTTAAGTTGTTAAAAAGAAATTTCCCCAGTGAGAACCCGCTACATAAGATATTTAATAGGAATTGTGTTAAATTAAGCTATAGTTGCGTGCCCAACATCAATGGCATAATAAATAAGAGTAATATAGCTAAACAAAGTAAAGAGAAAAATAAGGTGATTGCTAAATGTAATTGTAGGGATAAGGTTAGATGCCCACTGGAAGGCAAATGTAAAATGAAAGTGTGGTGTATAAAGTGGAAGTATATAGTGATCCGGGTAATGATAGAAATAAAAAGGTATATTTTGGGTTGACGCAAGGGGAATTTAAGACTAGGTACTATAACCATAGAATGAGTTTCTCCCACGAGAAATATAGGCATAGTACCACGTTATCTAGTTATGTGTGGAGGTCAAGGATAAAAAAGGAATAGATCCAATATAGGGCAGGTGATAGGGACTGTTTGCTTTGCAATGAGGAAAAATTAGCAATAGCGTCTTGTAAAAGTAGGGATATGTTAAACAAAGGGTCGGAGGTTTTAAATAGTTATAAAAACAAAAGGGGGTGGCTACTCTATAATTAGAGATACGTTTCTACGTATTTATACCTGAGGTTTTTTTTTTTTGTTGTTGTTTTGTTTTGTTTTTTTAATAAAAGTAAGGTTTTCTGTTCATTTTATTTGTTTCTTTTGTTATGTAAATTTTAAGCTGGGTAGGTTTTTGGTTAATATAAAAAATGGTGTTTTCTCCTTTATCGTTGATCGGTGTGAGACTCCCTGATGATCCATTGAGGTGAATCTTTAGTAGGAGAATTCCGACTCGCGGTGTAAGTTAATTTATATATATATGTATATATCATAACAGTGTTGGTTGTCACAATTTCACATCGTGGGTTTGTGGAAGACTAAATGTGATATAATTTGGAGAGTGCTCAATATCTGTGATAGAGCTAAAGCTCGTCGAACGAATGGAGCAGTCTGGTATCCGGTAAGGTATAAATGTAAACAAACAAAAGCTACTACTTAATATCTAATAATTTGCGAGCTAACGTAGTCCGTTTGTTGTCTGAGCGGTATGAGACTAATTCTAACGTAAAGTTGGGCGGGTTTCGATCCCAGCGTCTATGTGTCTAGCAACAACTGAAGAGTTGTGATGTCTGTTGATGACAATATTAGTTTTATATATATTTAATAGCATGAAAGCTTGTCTGCAACCACAAATTATATATATATATATCTTTGTCTTTTCACCAATACCTGTCAATCTATCTTTGGATCTATCAATCTATCTATCCGTTCAGGTTTATCTATCTGTCAATCTTTCTATCTATCATCGTCTATCCAAATCTATCAATCTATTTATCTATCTATCTATCAATTTGTTTTTTGTCACATCTAACTTCTTCTATCCATCTGTCTAAACATCTAATTAACCACAATAAAGTTGCTGATGTCTGCTCGCTTTACAGTAAGTAGAGTATAACGATTGTTAGGAGTAATGTTCCATTGGTTGCGAACTCTCTGGGAAGGTCTTGGTTTTCAGGTTAAATAAATCGATTTGTATGTCACAGTGTATGATATATATATGTACATAGGTATATATATATATATATATATATATATATATATATATATATATATATATTGTGTTGGTTTTCACGATCTCACTTCGTGAGTATGTAGCAGACCAAATGCGATATAATTTGTTGAGTGCTCAATATCTGTCATATAATAATAATAATAATAATTTGTAAATATACATTAGTTTTCATATATATTTGATAGCATGGAACCTTGTCGGTGACCACAGGTTTCATGACATCTTATAAACCTCAATCATCAGGCAGAAAACAAAAGTATCCATGCTATTAAATATAAATATAAACTAATATATATTTACTTATTGCCATCGCTCGAAGGTCCGCTCTGACTTGGAGTGGTAGCACCTGAAAGGTCCTATCTATGGACCAACTAAAACTCTTTGACATTTAAACTGTGTGCAAACAAATAATTTATGCTAAATTGAGTTGTTATGAATAGAACTGTTTGATCATTTAACTGTGTAAATAAATGACTGGTGTTTAATTAAATTAATGGTGATGCAGAGATATACTGGAACATTTAACTTTGTGTAAAAGAATGGGCTTTGGCTCGTTTAAAAATGTTATTAACAAAATGTATTTACAAATCATATATATTTAATATACATGTATAAATGTTAAATAATGGCCGAGGGATTTCGTTTTATGCCTTAGGGTTTAGTTAGGCTGAGAACTTTTCGGCTCAGTGCATGGGTTACTTAGGTGCAACATTAACACAGTTGTTCGTGCGCTCGCGTGGAGCGGACGTGTCACTCAGAGATGTCACAATAGCCCAGATGGTAAACGGGGCTACAGAGTGCGGGTGACATCACGCACCGGAAGCGCGCAGAGGATTTGGGGGATTTTGAAAAAGTCAGAGTTGAGTTGAGTCCTGTCTCGGTAGATGACGGTTGACTTTCACTTGCTCGCAGAGGCCTTGGGCAGGTGTCGCACAAGATGGCGGCGGGGGCAGATGGAAAAGCCAGAATAGAAAGAATGTGTATCTCTCTCCTTATGTCGAAGAACCTTTAAACTCAAAGGTAATAAAAAGTTTCGTACCTGAACTAAGAAGTCGTAAGTGTTTTTCGTGTTTCGAGATTCCTATGTTCTATGTATATATATATATATATATATATATATACGAACATTATGAACGTTTTGCGCACCGGTATGAATATGTCCATTTCACGTATTCATATCTGGCAATGGTACATAAAGAGGATTTGGCATTAAATAACCTACAATGGTTGATATGCAAAAAAAAAAACAACAACCAAACCTTGCCCAGTCGGCAGGGGCTGTAGGATACACCGACTGCACCTCTGCAGAGGGGTGAGACTCCTCCAATGAGTGTCCAAGATATGACACTAAACAATATGAAGGTTAGGTTCCAGTGATGCTAGAGCTTTGGGGAATGCAGCGTACCCCTTCATTGCCATTGCTCCGAGGTCCACTCTGGCCCTATCTATGGGTTAAATAGTTATGCTAAACTGAATTGTTTAAATTAGAACTATCAGACAAAACTGAATAGCTTGATATAGAAATGTTTTTGACGATTAGACTGTACTTACATTTAAACTGCGTATTTATGCTAAACTGAATTTATTGAAATATAACTGTTTTTGACATTGAAACTGTACTTACACTAAACTGAATTGTTTGAAATAGAACTGTTTTAACATTTAACTGAGTGTAAACAAAATCTGTACTTATACTAAACTGAATTGGCTGAATTAGAACTGTTTGAATAAACTGAATAGCTTGAAATAGAAATATTTTTAACAATTAAACTGTATACACATGCTAAACTGAATTGTTCGAAATGGAACTAACTATTTGCATAAAATGGATCTGGCGTTAAATAACTTAAAAAGGTTGATATGCCATAAAACCCAACCAACCAACCCAACCCAACCAAACCAAATCATATATATTTAATATATATATATCTATAAAGATGATTTGGCATTAAATATCCAACAATGGTTGATATGCCATTAAACCCAACCAAACCAAATCATATATAGTTTATATATATCTATAAAGAGGATTTGGCATTAAATATCCTACAATGGTTGATATGCCATAAAACCCAACCAAACCAAATCCTATATATTTAATATATATGTATAAAGAGGATTTGGCATTAAATATCCTACAATGGTTGATATGCCATAAAACCCAACCAAACTAAATCTAATATATTTGATATATATATGTATAGAGAGGATTTGGCAATAAATAACCTACAAAGGTTGATATGCCATAAAACTCAACCAACCAACCAACCAGCCAGCCAACCCAACCAAATCATATATATTTAATATACATGTATAAAAAGGATTGGGCAATAAATAACCCACAATGGTTGATATGCCATAAAACCCAACCCAAGCAAATCATATATATATCTAATATATATGTATAAAGAGGATTTGGCATTAAATATCCTACAATGGTTGATATGCCATAAAACCCAACCAAACTAAATCTTATATATTTGATATATATATGTATAGAGAGGATTTGGCAATAAATAACCTACAAAGGTTGATATGCCATAAAACTCAACCAATCAACCAACCAGCCAGCCAACCCAACCAAATCATATATATTTAATATACATGTATAAAGAGGATTGGGCAATAAATAACCCACAATGGTTGATATGCCATAAAACCCAACCCAAGCAAATCATATATATCTAATATATATGTATAAAGAGGATTTGGCATTAAATAACCTACAATAGTTGATATGCCTTAAAACCCAACCAAACGCACTATTTTTGTGTATAACATGATTCTTATATAATAAAAGTAAAGTTGGCCACCGTAGTCGAGGGCGACTAAAAGGCTCCCTTTTCAATAGCTACTATCCTGAGGCGAAGGGTAGGGCGCTACTCCTTTTCCTGGATTGCTCCACTTTACCCTTGATACATACCATATATTGCTGAGTGTTAAGCAAGGAGGCATCAAGCACCATTTCTAAAGTCTTCGGTATGATGCGACCTGGGATTGAACCATTGGCGAACACTACCCACTAGGACCAATGAGCCGGTTTATTTTGAGGTAAGAATAGTTATAAAACTGAGTCTCTTGTCTAACACGGAGACTTGATTCAACAGCCTTATATCTTTTTTCTTTGAAATTCCAAGTTTATATCCTGCAATATTTTTGAAACTACCAACGAATCACTTTATTATGAATGGTATCTTGACGTCTCATTTGTTATGTTCTCGTCTAGATCAGAAAGCAGAGGAATTTTTTTTTATTCAATCAACCAGTTTCATCTTGCGTTGAAATTTACATGTGAATTTGAAAAGAAAAAAAAATATTTCAGTGTCCGTTAGTGTACTTCGAGTACGGGCGCTTTTGACTATATTTGATCATTGTCGAGGAATGGGGGCAATTCTGTTCTCGTGAGTGCAGGAATTATTTTGCACTCAAGGAATCTTTTGAGTAGACATGTTCACCACGTGCTGAATAGAAAGTTAATTTTCAAATCTTTGTCTACTATTTTCAATCGTGTATATATATATATATATATATATATATATATATATATATATATATATATATAGTGCATTCAATAAGTTTCCAGACTTTTTTGTACAGGCATTTAAAATTGTTGTAGACTCTTGAAAATCCAGTATCTTATTACTATACATCTTATGAGATGACTGACCAATTTTTATGATTTCAGGTTCAAATGAACAGCTATATCAGCAATTGGAATATGATGGTTCATTAGAATCGAAACGCTATAATGTTGACTTTGTTCCTTAATAAATCTCTCCTTCTACTTGGATTACCTTGTTATCAATTTTCTTTATATATATATATATGTATATATATATATATATAGTCACTGGGGTAAAGATAGACCATTTGACACACTCTGAGAAAAGGGAAAGGAGGAGGAGGAAGAGAAATCTAACACACAAAAGTGACCTGTATATAAACCGACACGAAACATTTTTTAAAATTCGACTAACAAACCTCGACGAGTGAGTTCGAGTCTCATTGGGTGCCCCATTCATATGGTTTTGTGCCACATATGTTCTCTGACGAAAGCAGCAAGCTAGAAACATACACGTATGTAAGAACGAAATAAATACTTCTTTAAAAAATACAAATTTCTTAGTGGACTCATTCGTTTTGAAATATTTACTTTTTTCTCTTTTTGGAATAACAACAAAAAAAGAAAAAGGATTTTTTCATATATGTATATATATATTTTTTTATATCATACATCTTCATTGATGCACGGGGATGGGTCATCAGTGATGTTTCCTTTGGGTTCATGAGGGGTTTTAGGTCTTGCAACATCAGACCACCTCACCCAAATGACCCAGTTGGCATTGATCTTACTCCAACTCCCATCCCAGCAGCTAACCTGCGCATCCACATAAGGAGAAAAAAAAATGACCACAGAAAAGGCTCTATATATAATTTTGCAACAGCCAATCAGAGCTAAACTCTACTGATGACTTCTAAATCTTTCCTTTAAAAATCGGGAGGCCACTTTACTCTCTCTCTCTCTCCCTCTCTCTCTCTCTCTCTATATATATATATATATTTACTGTCTATATATATATATGAAAAAATCTTTTTTCTTTTTTTATGATATTATAATTTACACAAACGGAAATTATTTATGACTCAAAGCGATATATATATATATATATATATATATATATATATATATATATATGACTCAAAGCAATATATATATATATATGTGGGGGGTGTCAATAATTTATGAATTATTTAACAATGAACAAATTTTACTCAATATCATATTTGCCATTATTTTGAGTCCCCAATTGTCATTTATCAGAGGGCTTGTTGAATCCTCTCAAGAAAGATTCAGCTGGGTATGAACTCAACAGATGGTCGACAAACTTTTTCGGCTGTTCTTCAAGAGAAAGCATTTCGTCATTCAAAATATTTTGTAGAGAATGAAAAAGATGGAAATCACTTAGTGCTAAGTTTAGTGAATATGATCGATAGGGTAGAGAGAAAAAAAAACAGCCTAAAACCAATATTTTTTTCCTGCGTGATTCTTGCTGAATGTGGTTTTGCATTATCATAGAGAAGCACAACGTTTCTCTTAATGATCAGTGTGGAGTACTTTCTTAGAAGATTTTCATACACTCGTTACAACTGTGGAGTTGGCATTGAATATCTGATTGTAGCTTAAAAGACTCAAAATGAATAGTAACGCGCTGGTCCTACCATAGAAACAGCATCGCTTTCCTTCCATGAAGCTCCACCTTTGGGATACGCTGCAGAGATGCATCTTTGTCAATCCCATACTTTTTGCATTGAACGTTGTCATAAAAGACCTATTTTTTGTTCCTTATAATATTCTAGAGAAATGGGTTATTTTTTCTGCCTTGAAAGAAGACTTGTCGCTATAGATATGCAATCATCCTCATTCTTCTCACTAAGTGTATGAGGAAGCCAAACTTCCAACTTGCTCCTCTTCTCTATCTTTTTCAAGAGCTGACAGATTATGTATTGGAATGTCTTAAGGTCAAGTTGTTATATACGGCCAAAATATTCAGATGCATAAAATGTTCATAAGCATAGGAATCCAAAAAACACGACACACTGACGACTCTCTTGGTTCAGGTACGAAACTTTTATTACCTTCTTGTCTTTTAGGTTTTCAACACGAGGAGAGAGAGAGAGAGACACAATTTCTACAAAGCTGACTGTTCCATCTGACCCGACAACGCGCAGCACACCCACTAGACCCAACTAGTCTCGTCTAGGTTCAAATCTCAACTCACTGCTTTTTGCAAAATACCCAGGAATCCCTGCCCATCGCTTCCGGGCATGACGTCATTCACATCCCCAGTCATTTCCTATCCGGGGGTTTTATTATGACATCTGTGATTGTCACATCCACCCCGTGCGAGCGTGAACACCTGCTCTCAATGTGTGCACCTAACTAACCCGAATGATAAGATATAACCAACGAAAAATGATAATATAAAAGAAAATCCTTCCGCTATTATATAACAAATAACAAATTCTTAAGAACTTTCACGGGAATTGCATTCCACCAATTCTCTCAAAGCATCTTGATCGCGGTCTCAAGACCATCAAGGTCTGGGTTCATATCTCAATGATGTATCACAAGAACGAAACTTCGAAAACCAGTTTCGGATTTGGCGGTTAATATTCATACCTGGGCCATAAACAGTACAAATATTCTTAGCTATTTCTTAAGCGTGTTTATCATTCTTAAACTGCCACAACATTACAAGTCGAATATGCACTTTCACTTCCTCCATTTTAAAGGCATGAGATCATAAATTTAATTATGATGCGCAATCTTTCATTACCGAAATAAGAATGACCGATGACGGGACTTTTTAATCAGGTAATTTCCGATTGCGTTTAAAACACTGGAAGTTTGAATTGTGTAGTTACAACTTTCTTTTAAAAAACAATCTTTAAGACTCAATCCAATATATATATATATATATATATATATATATATACATTTCAAAATGAATAGGTCCACTAAGAGATTGATATATTTTTAAGAATTATTTATTTCGTACTTACATACGTGTATGTTTTCAGCTTGTTGCTTTCATCAGAGAACATTTAAGAAATTACAAGATTTTTTTTAGCTTGAATGAGGCACAGACATACATAACATACATACTAACAAAGCTATATAAGTGGAGTAAGCAAGTTCGAACTCCAGTAACGCTATTACGTTCACTTTCAGACAAATACCCTTGAGAAAGAGTATTGCAACACTTACAGTTGATCCGTACCTTATAATGCTGAGTGTTATGCAAGGCCACGTTAGTATGACTCGACCTGGAATAGAACCCCCTTATCCTCCCAGATATGGGTTAAACTGTACCACAACTGTTCTTCCAGAAAGATAGATTTGGCATTATATAACCAAAAAGGTTGATATGCCACAAAACAAACAAACAAACCAAACCAAATTGCACAAGTGAGTTCGAGTTTCATTGGGTGCTCCATTCACATGGCCTTGTGCCATATCCAAGAAAAAACCTAATAAACTACTTAATGTTCTCTGACGAAAGCTATAAGCTGGAAACATACATGTATGTAAAAATGAAATAAATAACTCTTTAGTGGACGTATTCATTTTGAAATATTTTTTCTCTCTTTTGACCAATAATAGTGAAAAATATTTTTTGCACACATATATATATATATATATATATATAAGTTGGTGACCTGAAAACCCTCTTTTCATTAGCTACTACATCGAGGTCTAGGAGTGGGCGCTACTCCTTTCCCTGGATTGCTACACTTACACTTGATCCGTACCTTATAATGCTGAGTATTAAGCAAGGCCACATTAGTATGACTCGACCTGGAATTGAACCCCAGTCTCCCAGGCTATTGGCGAACACTCTACCCTCTAATTCAATGAGAAATCAGATACATTATAGCCTCAACCAATTATAACTGTTCCCTAAAGATAACTCCAAACCGGAAACAGTTCAAAGGATTATCCGGTTTATGTTGTATCCTCTGACGTCACGATTAACAAAGCACTGGAAAATACAGGAAGGACACCAAAGCCAAAGTCTACGAAGCAACAGTCTTGTTCACCCGCTTGTGTGGTGCGGAGACCTGAATAACTATCGCTACCACATCCATCTCCATCAACATCGCCTCCAATCCTTCATCTGCATCAATTTAGGTGAATCTGTCGTAAGCATCGAAGTCTTCGGAACTGTGAAAATCGGTAATTTCGATACAAGATTTTTGGCAAATAATTCACCAAAATTATTTTTTTTTTAAATAAACCAACAATTTATTATCATTCATGAAAATTTTACAAATGTAACAAATAAAAAAGTTAGCACTAAATTTGAAATAGGAATAAACAAAAACTCCGAAGAAATTCATTTTTTTTTTTGTTTGTTTGTTTTTAAGGCAATACTTTTGGCAAATACGAGAGTAGGTGAAAGATTTTGAGATATTTTGACAATATGACGCACAAATTAACTGCTCTGGCTACTTTGCCAGAACGTGACGGACTACTCTGAACTGGAAGATACCGAGCTCGCCTGATACTCTCCGTGTACTACTCGTCCGGTTTACCCCAACGGTTTGGAGTGTTGTATATAGCAAAGAAAGATAATAAGATTGATGCATTAAAATATAATCTGATTCTTTTCTTTTCCTTTTATAACGCGAAATGTACAAAATGAATTAGGAGGTGCCCGTGGTGTAATGGTTATCGTCGTAGGAAATAGACACGGCGACACGAGTTCAAATCCTGGATGAGACTGATTAAATTTCACATAGCACTAATACCCTTGGGAAAGGTATGAATCCAATTATTCTCTCTGGGTTCTTCAGCCTTAGTTACTTTGGAAAACTCTGAATTCAAACCTGTTAAACTCCGCTTAAAAAATTGACCTTATGTCATATCCTGTCCGAGCGGAGGGGTTGGTAAATAGGATTACCCGAAATGTACGTATGGTTAGATGGCTGATATGCACACTTAGAGGGGCAACGGTGCAGTTTTTAAGTGAAACCTCTCTGCCTTTCTGCTTTCTTCTGCCTAGGTCGAAATTTTATCTAGTTTATACAATTTTCCGGATGCCCACGCAATCCTCGCGGTTACACCTCCCGCCTACACCTTGCACGTCGCTAGCATGCAACTCACGCAATTCACCCAGCATTTCCGCCGGTCCCCCACACCTGCGTCCTATTTACTTTTGGTATAAGTCCTGTTGTCTTTCTGCGTCCATTGTCCAACCCTTCTAGCATGTCACCCACACAACTTACGCGGCACTTCTGCTGGGGAATCTGCGTCCGGTTTACTTAAGGAAACAGGTGAGTATTCTATTATGCCACCCATGCAGCTAATACAGCATGTCAAAAGGGATATTCCGATCAATATACAACAGGATCGCCTGTCGTATATTGACTGGAACATCCCTTGGAAATTATTCTTTTAAGCTTACCTAATTTTGCCCGATTGTCGATGTTCTTCCTACCCGAGCGAACTTTTTTCAACCATCTACTTACTGAACTGTGATCAACTGAGCCTTCTCATTTCGCACGAATAATGTTTGTTAATTTTGTATTTTTTTTTTTTAGTTTTTTTTTGGGGGGGGAGGAATCTAGTGCTTTATAACTCCATTCGAACTCGTAAATCATAAGTTCCTGAATTAGACAACTTCGTTACACGTGCAGCGTTCAAATTACATACAGAATGAAACAATGCACAACATGTCAGCGTACCATCTACCACGTTACTACAAACTGTGGGAATCTACAACACGAGCCAAAATATTACAAAACTTTTATTTTGCCTCAGCATATATTCAATTAACTGTTCCTGTCTCGCGCCAATAATTTCGACAGAAGAGTTCTCATAGCGTGATGACTAAAATGAGGGACTGCGACCTCGAAGTAAGAACGTTCGAACACCAATTACGCTATTACATTCACTTTCAGACTAACACCCTTGAGAAAGGCTCAAATCCACTTATTTCAGCAGCAATGGGCTGTTGTTGTATATTGACCTCCGACCCTGCCGGGCTGTCAAAATAGGAAATGCACCTGTATGAATAACAGGTCCATCCGGTCGAGGATTAGCAGAGTATAACCTTGACCGTGGATGGGTTGAATGAGTGCGATTTGTGACGCCCACGAGAAGAAGGTGGACGTTGAACTATTATATAACTCAGTGCACAGGAAATTCAATCAGTTGGAGACAAGTTGCGGTAGAGAAAGCCAGCACCCAGCAAAGGGAGCCATCAGGTCCCCGATTAATCAGTTGGGGATCAGACGAGTTGGAGATAAAATGCGGTAGAGAAAACTAGCACCCGGTTGAGCAGCCCAGGAGAACGGGAAAGAAACGCTGATGGCCATCAGAGTGGGGGTTAAGATGTTGCAGTTCTGTTCCGTCTCCAACTCCCTTTCAAATAAAGTGAGTGGTATATTTTCTAAGAACTGTGTCGCTCGTCTTTATTGTATCGTCGTTATGATTCTGCATGCATATGAAGATATATATGTATTATGTGTTTGTATAGTTGGTCATGGTTGTGACTATACAACACTGTTTTTCTACAACGATGGCTTTGGCATTAAATAAGTAAAGTTGGTGACCTTAGTCGAGAGTGACCCGAAGGCCCCCTTTTCGGTAGCTACAACACCGACGTGTAGAGGAGGGCGCTACTCCACTCCCTGGATTGCTCCACTTTACCCCTGATCCTTACCTTATAATGCTAAGTGTTAAGCAAGGCGGCATCAAGTACCATTTTTGAGTCTTTGGTATGACTCGACCTGGGATTGAACCTTGGTCTCCCGGATCATTAGGAGAACACTCTACTCATTAGGACAGCGGCCCGGTACTTGGCATTAAATAACCTGAACTGCATAAAATCCATCCCTTACACTCTAGCATGTAGAATGTGTACCATAATCACTAATAAAAATTTCAGAAAAAAATAGCCTTAAAGAGCAACGCAAAACCTTCCACCAGAGAGAATAAAATAGGAATAAATCAGAAATTTAAATCATCAGAAAAAATACCATTAAATGAATTGCAAACCCTAAAAAACATAACAACGAAAAATCCGGGTTTTTTAGAGGAATTATATTGTGAATAGAATTACTATAACCAGAAAATCCGGTGAACACTTACGCACGACATACGGAAACACTGGACAGTTGTTTCGACCTTATTAGGTCTCATCAGCAGTGTATACCGTGATCTCCACCACTGGAGATCGAACCAACCCTATTTACCCAACCCCTTCGCTCGGGCAGGATATGACACTAGGTCAATTTTTAAGCGGAGTTTAACGGGTTTGAATTCAGAGTTTTCCTTCTCCTAGACTAGTTGCCTCACCAAGGCTGAAGAACCTTGTCTACCTTACTATTTACCAATGTCAAACATGATAGCAGCTTTTGAATAAAAGACGGTAAAAATTAAAATAAAATACCTGTAACACTATTTATTTTTTTTTATTATAGGAGAAAAGAAAGAAAGGAAAAGAAGACGCTACTTGAAAGAAAGAAAATAAAAGCAAAAGAAAGAAAGAAAAAAAAGAAAGAAAATGAAAAAAATGAAGAATCAAAAATCGTAATTTTTTTTTATTGCAATATGAACTAAGAAAAAAATATACATAGTGGTGAGTATATCTCATCGGCTGTTGAAGACATTAGGTTTATCATATTTACCCAACCACTCCGTTCGAGCAAGATATGACACAGGGTCAATTTTTAAACAGAGTTTAACGGGTTTGAGTTCAGAGTTTTCCTTCTCCTAGACTAGTTGCCTCACCAAGGCTGAAGAACCTAGTCTGCCCGACTATTTACCCATAGCTGGAGGGAGAATAATTGGATTCATACCTTTACCAAGGGTATTAGTGCAATGTGAAATGCAATCAGTCTCGTCCAGGATTTGAACTCGTGTCGCCGTGTCCAATTCCTACGACGATAACCATTACACCACGGGCACCTCCAACTAACGACCGAAACTCTACCACTGAACCAACAACCCTCATCGCATACAAGTGACGCCAAATTAACTAGTCATGATAATGGTGCTGCCAATTAACCTGAATGTGTCATGTAAGTTACATCCGTACTCTTTACAGAGGACACGGTCACCTCCGGGACTACGTCTTCCCAAGAGAATTGGAAATACGCATCCACGTAATTATTAAGACCTCAAGGGCAAGGATATAGATGTACGTTTTCTTTTTTTATATATATGTTGCAACCTACAATAAAAACAAACCCAGAACTATTCACATTTTCCTTAGTTGGTTGGGTTTTATGGCATATCAACCTTTGTAGGTTATTTAATGCCAAATCCAATTTTTTACAAATAATCAGTTCTGTTTCAAACAATTCAGTTTAGGAAAACAGTTCTAACCAATTTAGTTTAGTATAAGAATTGATTTAGTTTACACACCGTTAAATGTCGGAACAGTTCTATTTCAAACAATACAATTTAGCGTAAGTACAGTTTCAATGTCAAAAACAGTTCCATTTCAAATAATTCAGTTTAATATCAGTACACAGTTTGATCATCAAAAATATTTCTCTTTCAAGCTATTTAGTTTAGTCAAACAGTTCTAATTCAACCAATTCAGTTTAGTTCAAGTATAGTGTTTGTTTATACGTTGTTAAAAGTCAACAGTTCTATTTCAAATTCAGTTTCAGTTTAGCATAAGTACAGTTGTAATGACAAAAACAGTTCTATTTATAAAAATCCAATTAAGCATGAGTACAGTTTCAATTTCAAAATCAATTCTATTTTCAAGAATTCAGTTTAGCAAACAAAACAGTTCTAATTCCCACAAGTCAGTCTAGTATAATTACTTAGTTTAATTGCTAAAACAGTTCTATTTCAAGCAATTCAGTATAGCATAAGTACACAGTTAAATTCTATTTAAACCATAGATAGGACCCTGTCAAGTGCAACCACTCCAGGCCAGTGTGGACCGGGAAGCGATGACAATAAAGGGTTACTCCGTATTCCCCAAAGCTCCAGCATTCCTGGAATCTCATCATAAGATTATTTAAATTTCATATCCAGCACACTCGTTAGCGGGGTCTTACTCTTCCGCAGAGATACAGTCGGTGTATTCTGCAGCCTCAGCCCACTTGGCCATAGGACACTCGTTAGCGGGGTCTTACTCTTCCGCAGAGATACAGTCGGTGTATTCTGCAGCCCACTTGGCCATAGGAGACTTGTTGGGGGAGTCTTACTCTTCTGCAGAGATAAAGTCGGTGTATTCTGCAGCCTCAGCCCAATTGGCCATAGGACACTCGTTAGCGGGGTCTTACTCTTCTGCAGAGGTACAGTCGGTGTATTCTGCAGCCTCAGCCCACTTGGCCATAGGACACTCGTTAGCGGGGTCTTACTCTTCTGCAGAGATACAGTCGGTGTATTCTGCAGCCTCAGCCCACTTGGCCATAGGACACTCGTTAGTGGGGTCTTACTCTTCTGCAGAGATACAGTCGGTGTATTCTGCAGCCTCAGCCCACTTGGCCATAGGACACTCGTTAGCGGGGTCTTACTCTTCGGCAGAGATACAGTCGGTGTATTCTGCAGCCCACTTAGCCATAGGACACTCGTTGGGGGAGTCTTACTCTTCTGCAGAGATACAGTCGGTGTATTCTGCAGCCGACTTAGCCTAAGGACACTCGTTGGGGGAGTCTTACTCTTCTGCAGAGATACAGTCGGTATATTCTGCAGCCCACTTGGCCATATGACACTCGTTAGCGGGGTCTTACTCTTCTGCAGAGATACCGTCGGTGTATTCTGCAGCCTCAGCCCACTTGGCCATAGGACACTCGTTAGCGGGGTCTTACTCTTCTGCAGAGATACAGTCGGTGTATTCTGCAGCCTCAGCCCACTTGGCCATAGGACACTCGTTAGCGGGGTCTTACTCTTCTGCAGAGATACCGTCGGTGTATTCTGCAGCCTCAGCCCACTTGGCCATAGGACACTCATTAGCGGGGTCTTACTCTTCTGCAGAGATACAGTCGGTGTATTCTGCAGCCTCAGCCCACTTGGCCATAGGACACTCGTTAGCGGGGTCTTACTCTTCTGCAGAGATACAGTCGGTGTATTCTGCAGCCCACTTAGCCATAGGACACTCGTTGGGGGAGTCTTACTCTTCTGCAGAGATACAGTCGGTGTATTCTGCAGCCTCAGCCCACTTGGCCATAGGACACTCGTTAGCGGGGTCTTACTCTTCTGCAGAGATACAGTCGGTGTATTCTGCAGCCTCAGCCCACTTGGCCATAGGACACTCGTTAGCGGGGTCTTACTCTTCTGCAGAGATACAGTCGGTGTATTCTGCAGCCCACTTGGCCATATGACACTCGTTAGCGGGGTCTTACTCTTCTGCAGAGATACAGTCGGTGTATTCTGCAGCCCACTTAGCCATAGGACACTCGTTGGGGGAGTCTTACTCTTCTGCAGAGATACAGTCGGTGTATTCTGCAGCCTCAGCCCACTTGGCCATAGGACACTCGTTAGCGGGGTCTTACTCTTCTGCAGAGATACAGTCGGTGTATTCTACAGTCACAGGACACTCGGCTGACTATGCAAAACTATTCACAGGAATAAAAGAAACCATGAGGAACTTGAAAACAATGACCAAATCAAAAAAATATTCTATACAACAAGAGTTAGTAAAAGCAAGAGACAACCCAAAAATCTTTTTGAAATACCTTTGGGTAATACACAACACAAGGAGTCACAAAATGCACAAATAAATTATGTGGGGTTTGTAATATAATTCTACAAGGAAAATCTTTTACTTTCGAAACCGCAAATGCAAAATTCATAAGAAGAAATTTAAGCTGCAATGCAAAAAACGTTGTCTACATAATCGGATGTAAAAAATGTAAAAAAAAGTGTACGTAGAATCTACACAAGCCCTCAATACTAGGATATCACTCAACAAAAGCAATGTTAAAATGCCAGAAAATAGAAAACTAAATGAGTCCAAACGCCTATATGAATATAGCAATGGAGCGTTCAAAATAATGCCAATATATTAGACTGATGACTACACCTAACTTCAAATAAAAGGAGAAAACTTCATAGAAAATCAAACCTACACTGAATAGAAGTTAAACTATACACACAGAGACAAAAACAAATAAACACACACAGAAAAAAGTTAAGAGTAATTGTCAGGTGAATTTTATACCACATTACCAATCACAGAACACTTACCGAACACACATACGCACATACATACATACACGTATACACACAATGACCAAGAGAAAATTATAAATAAACACTATGACAAATTAATTATACACACAGAGACAAAAAAACAAACACATACACCCACACTTAGAGATGAAAATAAAAGGCAGTTAAAACTCCGCCAATATTAAAGAGAAATAATCTATACACATAGAAAAAAGACTTCCCAACACACATACACTCACAATGTCCCAGAGTAAAAAAGAATCTAATGAACTTTATGAAATATCAAATATCGAAGACTAATTAGGAAAAAAAAAGCACACCCACAAAAACGCGTAGAACATAATTTTAGAAAAGGAAAAAGAAGAAAAAAAAAGAAAGAAGTGACCAACACCTGCAGAAAATCTATTACAGAAGGGATAAACGTTACTATATAAACGAAAAATAGTATCAGCCAAAATCAATAATACTCTCTGATGAAAGCAGGAAGCTAGAAACATGTTAGAGTAAAATAAAAAAATTTAAAAGAATATAAATCTCCTTGTGGACCGATTCATTTAAAAATATTAACTTTTTCTCTCATTGAACCAACAAAAAGATAAAAGATTATATATATATATATATATATATATATAGAAAGAGAGAGCGAGAGAGAGAGAGAGATTCTCTTATAAACTATACAAAAATTCCGAAAGCTTGTGAATGTAAAGAATAGAAGGGAGACAACAAATTCAAGATTTATGATGTTTTGATGATATATATATATATATATATATACACACGGAGAGGGAGAGAGTAAATTTCACAGTATTTGTTGTCTTGAGTTTGTTTTCAAGGGTTTTTATTGTTGAATGTTTCCCGAGTACTTTTGAGTGGAAGTTTGATAACATTGCACGCTTCAGCTTTCAAAACAAATCCAGACTTGAATTTGAAAAGAAATTTCGATTATCACATAATTGCTTTCAAGAGTTTCAAATCAATACACAAATATACAAAAATTATATACATATATATATATATAACCAGGTTTGAGTTTCCATCTAATTGCATTATATATATATATATATATATATATATATATATATATATATGTGTGTGTGTGTGTGTGTGTGTATGTGTGTGTTTACGAAGGTCATTCAATAGATATAAGGAATTCTTGTCCTTTTGAAAAAACAAAAA
This sequence comes from Sepioteuthis lessoniana, assembly GCA_963585895.1. Classification (NCBI taxonomy): domain Eukaryota; kingdom Metazoa; phylum Mollusca; class Cephalopoda; order Myopsida; family Loliginidae; genus Sepioteuthis; species Sepioteuthis lessoniana. The sequence goes on along the minus strand of CAUZXS010001665.1, from coordinate 87,200 downwards.
TATTTTTTTAATTTTTCAGAATTTTTTTTTTCATAAATGTTAAGTCAGTATTATTTGGATAAGCTTTATACCAAAACTTTTTTTAACTCTCGCGAAATTATTTCTTTTGAGGCGATTCAAAATGGCTGCAAATCAACCAGAGTGCGCTTAGCTTCAACAGAGGTCTACCATCAAATTTTCTAAGGCTAAGAAATGCACACGATATGAAATTCACACAAAAATGTTTAACGTGTATGAAGAAGCATGTTTATAAATTGGCTGAACATAAATTTACCACTATGAGACTGTGTTTAAAATAAGGTCCATAACTCGCCGGTAAGCGAAAAGTTCCGGGGGCAGCGGTTAATAAAGAAGGTCATGGACTGGAAAGGACTCGTCACTACTGATTTCCTTCAAATATATACATATATATTTTAGTATGTAAGTTGGTCGACCGTAATCGAGAGCGAACCTTTTCAATAGCTACATCACTTATGTTTAGGGAAGGGTATTATTTTTCCCAGGATCGCTCCCCTCACCCTTGATCTGTTCCTTATAATGCCGAGTGTTAAGCTATGAGGCATCAAGTACCTTTTTTTATCCTTTGGTATGACTCAACCTAGGATTGAATACCGGTCTCCTGTAAGTGATGTTCTTCAATGGACTCCTACACGGCCACTTACCTCCTATCTCTAAAAACATCCAATCAAGACGAACAAGACATCCGGGACAATGCTGGAGAAGCAAGGACGAGCTAATAAGTGACATTCTTCAATGGATCTCTACGCGGCTACTTACCTCCCATCTCACAAACAATCCAAATAAGACGAACAAGATATGTGGGACACTGCTGGAGAAGCAAGGACGAACTCATAAGTGATATTCTTTTATGGACCCATACACGGCCACTTACCTCCTATCTCTAAAACCATCCAAGTAAGACGAACAACACATACGGGACACGGCTGGAGAAGCAAGGACGAACTCATAAGTGACATTCATTTATGGACCCCTACACGAGGACGTACCTGTCTTCATTGACCAGCAAGAAATTATTTACATTAGTTCTGTGCGGACACAGGATGTGGTTTGGAAGACCTGCTCGGAACGATGAATGATAGGGATGGATGAAGAAAGAGAAAGAGAGAATCATGAAAATCCGTGCTGTCAGTGCAGCTTCATGACGATCAGATCAATAGATAGATAGACGGGAACAGATGGATATAGTTGTCTTTGTTTAATGGCCTAATAACCTTCCTGTGTTACTAAATGCCAAGGCAATCCTTGTACAAGAACAGGTTGGTTGGTTGGTTGGTTGGTTGGTTGGTTGGTTGGTTGGATTTTATGGCATATCAACCTTTCTAGGTTATTTAACGCCAAATCTATTTTTATGAAAATAGTTCTATTTCAAACAATTCAGTTTAGCATAAGTACGCAGTTTTAATGTAAGTACAGTTTAATTGTAAAAAAAAATATTTCTATTTCAAGCTATTCAGTTTAGTCAAGCAGTTCTAATTCAGATAATTCAGTTTACTCTAGATACAGGTTTTCTTTGCCCACAGTTAAATGTCAAAAACAGTTCCATTTCAAACAATTCAATTTAGCATAAGCATGCAGTTTTAAATGTAAGTACGGTTTAATTGTCAAGAACATTTCTATTTTAAGCTACTCACTTTAGTCAAACAGTTCTAATTCAAACAATTCTCTTTAGTATAAGTATGCAGTTAGTTTTATTTAACCCCTAGATAGGGCCCTATCAGGTGATACCATTCTTGGCCATAGTGGACCTGGGATTAATGGCAATCAAGGTGTGCTCCGCATTCCCTAAAGCTCCAGTATTACTGGAACCCCACCATCAGATAGTTTAGTGTCATATCCAGGACACTCGTTGGGTGAAGGGGTTCTTACCCCTCTGCAGAGGTGCAGTCGGTGTATTCTTCAGCCCCAGCCGACTGGGCAATCGTACAAGAACAGTTGTGCTACTATTGAAACTTAAAGCTTTCCTAAGGGAATTAGTGTGAAAGATAAGGATAATCACCCGACTGGATTTTGGACTCGTTTATTACGATGTATGTCTTAGATAGATAGATAGATAGATATGAAATGACTGAGATAGATAGATAGATAGATAGATAGATAGATAGATAGATAGATAATGACTTATATGTCAGCTACTCTGCCTCAGGAACTTCCCTAAACATTCCTGTACTTCATTCACACATACATACACACACAGACATATATATATATATATATATATATAATTTACAGTCGAGGTAGCATATCTATTGGTTCATTGAAGAATGTTGTCTGATCAAAATATCTTTTACATATATATATATATATTTAGTAAGAGCATCTACTTTAACGTGTTTTCACTGGGTTTTGTATGGAGGGAGTTTCAAATTAGCTGTGGCTTGAATGGCTTCTTTTTTCTTTTTTTTTTTTTTTTTTTTTTTTTTGTTTATGAGGATTTTTTTCCAGTCTTATTTTCAAGGGGCGGTCTTTCAAATCAGCTGCGACCTATTTTTTTTATTCCTTTGTTTATTTGTATAAATTGTTTGTGGCTGTCAAATTTTATATCAAGATCTGGTGATTAAGTTTCATATTAAATCCGAATTGCACTTATGTTTTTCAGACTTTTATCCAGTTGTCTTTTTTTTTTCTTTTTTCTTATTTCAATTATTGATTTCATAATGTCTTTTTCAATTCTTTATATGATCCTATTTACCCAACCCCTCCGCTCGGGCAGGATAATATGGGATACAATGAGGACGGAAGAAGAGAGAAATGTTATCATATTTACCAACCCCTCCGCTCGGGCAGGATATGACACAAGGTCAATTTTTAAGCGGAGTTTAACAGGTTTGAATTCAGAGCTTTCCTTCTCCCAGACTAGTTGCCTCACCAAGGCTGAAGAACCTAGTCTGCCCTACTATTTATCCATAGCTGGAGGGAGAATAATTAGATTCATACCTTTCCCAAGGGTATTAGTGCTATGTGAAATGCAATCAGTCTTGTCCAGGAATTGAACTCGTATCGCCGTGTCCATATCCTGTGACGATAACCATTACACCACGGGCACCTCCTAAATTCTTTATATGATGGGGAATTTCTCACCTTTGGTAAAGTCGTGACTATTTGTCTGGAAGTGTTGTTTGACTAGATTGTTCCGATCCAGAGATTTAAACCTATGTATAAAGATATTTAATCTAAAATAAAACGGTCATTTTGACATTCCAATATATTGTTTATGGCAGCGTGTGCATTCCTGTAAATAGATTATATTTTTGCTTTTTAGTTGTGAAACCAGTGAATATTTAATTTGATTATAGCTGTTTATGTAGTATATTGCACCGCTAGACAAACAACGAAGGACTCGTAAATATATAAAAATATAATTTATATTTTTATTCTTCGACGGTGACGATTGTGTGTAGTAGGAATACAGTCTGAGAGAGTTAACGCATATCTTTTTGTGAAGTAGTGCGACGGCCGGTGCACACACACGAGGAGCTGACAGGTCTGCTTGAGTGACCAGCGGGTCTCTCTCCACTCCTCGCTTGAGAGACCAGTGTATCTCTCCTCTTCGCTTGAGCGATCAGTGGATCCCTGCCTTCAGTCCAAAATTACAGACCTTATATTGTCTTTTCAAGTCCCATGCGGAAGTATAAACATCCTCTTCGCCTCACGTATTTTTCTGTTCATGGCTAATTATCTGAACTTACATACTTTTTTTTCATTGATCCTCTCTGCGAACGGAAATATATGTCACTCTATTCATAGGCAATAAATTATATTCTCGCCATCATATTTTATATTTATCTTTCCTGTGAAAACCACTTTGTTGATGCTATCTTGCGACTGCATTGGATCTGCTAGGTTCATCCATGGGACTCTGTCACTAGCTAAGCATAGATTGTTTTTGATATTGCATGGTTGGCAAAATTAAGTGAATTTCATGGTATGTTTGTAATATAATAGCCGAGGGATTTCGTTTTATATATCTTACCTTTGGGTTTAGTTAGGCTGAGAACCTTTCGGCTCAGCACATGGGTTAGTTTGGTGAAAACTTGAGCGCAGGTGTTAACGCGCGCGCGGGGAGGATGTGTCGTTCACAGTTGTCAAAATAAAAATCCCAGATAGAAAATTGTGACTTGGGGATGTGAATGACGTCATGCACCGGAAGCGCACGGAGGATTTTGTCGATTTCGAAGAAAGTCAGTGAGTTGATTCTTGCGGTCCGAAGAAGAAGGGTGACTTTCGCTAGCTCGCAGTGGCCTTGTGGCGGGTGCCACACGTGATGGTGGGCAGATGGAAAAGTCATCATAGAAAGATTTTGCATCTCTCTTCCTTATGTCGAAACCTTTATCTCAAAGGTAATAAAAGGTTTCGTACCTGAACTAAGAAGTCGTTACGTGTTTTTCGTTGTATCCGGATTCCTATGTTCTATGTATATATGTTATGAACATTCTATGTACGTTTCGCATATTTATGTATGACTATGTTACAGGTTTCCTGTGGATTACTTTACTGTTTAATAAATCATTGCAATCACTCATTTATCTGAGATTGTTTTGTATACTCATATGCAGATTTATGCTGAACACAACGACGCAATAATAAAGACGAGAGACACAGTCTTTTAGTAAAATATACCTCTCACTTTATTTGAAAGGTTTTGTATGAGAGGGAGTTGGACACTGAACAAAGACTGCAACATATTGACTTCCCCAGCCCCTCCGGACATAGCCGTGTGTCGTTCTCGTTCTCCTGAACTGCTCAACCGGAGGCCTGGGGGCCCTCTCCGCTGGATGCTGGCTTCCTCTACCGCATCTTGTCTCTAACGCATCTGTTCTCCTACTAACTGACTTCCTGTCCTCAGCGAGTTATATAATAGTTCAATCGCCCACTCAATATCTCCCCATAAGTGGTCATCGGGATGTGTCACTTCTGCCCTCCTTGGAATGGCATGTGTGATTGTCATCGAGCAGAAATAACTGTCATGCAGTTCACAGGTCACTCTCTTCCGGTGCATGAGTCTATGACTGTACCATGGGATTTTACATTGTCTCATATTGTCAGCCAAGCCCGCCTACGCCAATGGAATATGCCACTTCCGCTTCTTTGGAATGGCATGTTTGGCTGGGTCGAAGGTCAATATACAAGATTTGGTCGAGGGAGATTCCCTGTGATTTAGTGGCTAACGTGCTGGACAGTGATTTCAAAGTAAACAAGTTCGAACTCTTGCGCAATGAAGTTAAATTTCGGACAAATACTCTGGGAAAAAGAATGAACATATTTATCCCCCAGCTATAGTGTCCCTATATACCATAGCCATATACATGAATATGCGAAATGTACATGTGCTATAATCAAACAGGCAACATCTCCACACTAGACGGAACCCCACTTAAACTAGTAGACAAATTCACTTACCTAGGAAGCAGCGTCTCATCAACCGAAAAGGACATCGATACGCGGTTAACGAAGGCAAGGACAGCTATCAATAGGATATCGATCATATGGAAATCAGACCTAACCGATAAAATGAAACGCAGTTTCTTCCAGGCAGCTGTCGTATCGATACTGCTGTATAGATGCACTACATGGACGCTAACAAAACGGCTGGAGAAGAAGCTAGACGGCAATTACACAAGAATGTTGCGAGCAATATTGAACAAGTCCTGGCGGCAACACCCCACAAGACGCCAACTATACGGCCACCTGCCTCCGATCGCGAAAACTATTCAAGTTAGACGAACCAGACATGCAGGACACTGCTGGAGAAGCAGGGACGAGCTCATATGCGATGTACTCCTATGGACCCCCACATATGGCCGGGCAAAAGCAGGACGACCAGCACGAACATACATTCAGCAGCTATGTGAGGATACGGGATGTAGCCCTGAAGACCTGCCAGAGGCGATGAACGATAGGGAGAAGTGGCGAGAGAGGGTCAGGGATATCCGTGCCTGCGGCACGATATGATGATGATGATGATGATGATTTGTACTCAGTTTGAATGTCTAATTGACCCATAGATAGGAGCCTTTCAGGTGGTACTACTCCAGTCTAGAGTGGACCTGGGAGCAGTGGCAATGAAGGCGTACTCTGCATTCCTCAAAGCTGCAGCATTACTGGAGCTTCACCTATATCAGATCCAGGACATTTGTGGTGAGGAGGGATCTTACCCCTCTGCAAAGATGCAATCGGTGTATTCCCCAACCAACTGGGCTACATTCGGTCTAAGTTTAAGTGTTTCTTGCCTATAGGTGGAAATGGCTTTGGTTATCTGGTTTTGGTTTTTACGTATGGTGAGAACCCAACGCCAGGAACTATTTTTTTTAAGTTAGTTGGTTGGTTAGATGCTTGGGTTTTATGGCATATCAACCTTTGTAGATTATTTAACGCAAAATCCATTTTTATGCAAATAGTTCTATTTCAAACAATTAAGTCATAACGACAGCCTGTGAGGTTAGGGAATAACCAAAAGTCACAGGGAGCAAGGTCTGGACAATAGGGAAGCTGAGGAACTGTCTTGATGCCCATCTTGGTCGAATAGTCTGTGACAAAGATGGAGTTATGGACTGCTGCATTGTCCCGGTGGAAATGTTACTGACCCGATTTGATGAGTGCTGGCCTCTTCCCAAGGAATCTCTTCCAGAACTCCCTTAGAACCTCAACATAGTAACCCTAACCCTAACCCTTTGGCCAATCAACTCTGGTCTATTGACTTCCTTACTCCTGCCACACCTCTCATCATCTCTCACAGACTCCCTACCTTCCTTGAATCTCTTATGCCACTCAAAAACTCATGCTCGATTCATGCAAGATGGTCGAAAAGCAGTCTGAAGCATCCCATACGTTTCTGTGGTATTTTTACAAAGTTTAAAACACAATTTTATTGCATATCGTTCTTCTAATGTGTCCTCACGTCCAGATTGCATTTTTGAAATTCACCAGTTGTGACGATCAGGCTTTAGTAGGGTGTATTCCAATTGCTGCTATAGCTGTTGATTTGAAGCTGAAATCATAAAAATTGGTCAGTCATCTCATAAGATATATAGCAATAAGATACTGAATTTTCAAGAGTCTACAACAATTTTAAATGCCTATACGAAAAAAAGCCCGGAAACTTATCTTCTGCACCTCGAATATTAAGAGTCATTTTCGAGGATGTTAATGAAGATGAAGTTTGTGGTATGTCCATTTGGTGTCTTCAATACTGGCCACTGCTAGCAGGAGACGCGACTTTTCGCCAAGTCCGTCCAGTATCAAGGGTACGGCTGACGTGTCAGAATTTCACTTCAGTCCCCGAAAGATCCTTTCTTTAGGCAAGTACCGTTCTTGCTTCCTGTCAAAGGCTTCAGGAAACTACATTTTTTAAATTCATTCAGTTTTATTTTCTTCAACATATTTATCTTCTTTTTTCTTTTCCAAACCCCCCCCCCACAATGTACACAGATCAACTTCAACCTCCACCAGTCACACTACTAATGTTTTCGTAACTTCCGCAGAGCATAAGTGTCCGAATTAAACTACATTGTACGTTCTTCTCTGCCGCTGCTTTCAAATCACCAACGGAGTGAAGCAATGCACAACGTGTCAGCGTACGAAATACCACGATACTACTAACCACACCGAGTACCTACCACGACTTGAACTGCGTCGGTCACGTTTTATACACACCACAAACTAGCAAGTACCAGAATATTTCTTTATAAATCTTCCATCTTCATTTTCGGTCTTAGTTTGGTTTAGTCGGGTTGGTTTTTATTTAATGTCAAATCCTCTTCATTCATTTCCATTATTTACTTATATATATATATATATATATATATATATATATATATATATATACGTGGTTCCTTCAATAAGTTTCCAGACTGGCAGTTTTGGCAAGTATTATTTCTTCTTGCTTATTTCAAAACCCTTTAAACGGTTACAGAATTTCAAAGATGTGAGGAAAAAATGTTTATTCAAAATCGGAACGAAATGCTTATTTTCAGTTTTTCACATTGTGAGTTCAACCCACCAGATTTCATGGCAGAGACAAGTTAAATAAAAGACGAATATTTTTTTTGTCAAAGGTTACTGTCCTGATTTCACAATTTTTTTTTTTTTTTTTTTTTTTTTTTTTTGTAATTACATCGGATTCTAAAAATTACGAAGAGGCCAAATAGGAAAACAATGAATAAGTCAGGCGAATCAAGGTGCTTAAAATTTTGTTTTTGAATTTTTTTCCACTTACGAAAAAAAACAGTTTAGCAAGATCTAGGGATGTTCTCCGAAAAAGAAAGAAAGAAAGAAAGAAAGAAAGAAAGAAAGAAAGAATTGGATAAAATAGACAGAGAGATATAGGAAGAAAGAAACAAAGAAAAAACAAAGAAACAAATAAAGAAACGAATAAATGAAGAAACAAACAAACAAAAAATTGTCACTGATCAAATTTTTAAAAATCGAGGAATAAATGGAATAAGAAAGAAAGAAAGAAAGAAAGAAAGAAAGAAAGAAAGAAAGAAAGAAAGAAAGTTTGGGGATTTGAAAAACAACTGAATAAAAAAACATGTGATTTGATAAGAAAGAAAGAAAGAAAGAAAGAAAGAAAGAAAGAAAGAAAGAAAGAAAGAAAGAAAGAAAGAAAAATTTGATTTAATGTGAAAGAAAGAAAGAAGATTAGAAAAAAGACAGAATAAAAAAACGAAACATTCGATTTGATGAAAAAGAAAGAAAGAAAGAAAGAAAGAAAGAAAGAAAGAAAGAAAGAAAGAAAGAAAGAAAGAAAGATTTGGGATTAGAAAAACAACTGAATGAAAAAAACTTTTTTTTTTTGATAAAACAGAAAGCAAGAAAGAAAGAAAGAAAAAAAGAAAAAAGATTGGGAATTAGAAAAACAACTGAATGAAGAAAACATTTGATTTGATTAGAAAGAAAGAAAGAAAGAAAGAAAGAAAGAAAGAAAGAAAGAAAGAAAGATTGGGGATTAGAGAAACAACTGAATGAAAAAGGAAACATTTGATTTAATAAGAAAGAAAGAAAGAAAGAATGGTAAAAGAAAGAAAAAAAGAAAGAAAGAAAGGCAATGGAAAGAAAGAAAGAAAGAAACGTAAAAGAAACAAACAAACAAAGGCAAAAGAAAGAAAGAAAGAAAGAAAGAAAGGCAATGGAAAGAAAGAAAGAAAGAAAGAAAGAAAGAAAGAAAGAAAGAAAGAAAGAAAGAAAGAAAGAATGGTAAAAGAAAGAAAGAAAGAAAGAAAGAAAGAAAGAAAGAAAGAAAGAATGGCAAGGGAAAGAAAGAAAGAAAGAAAGAAAGAAAGAAAGAAAGAAAGAAAGAATGGCAAAAGAAAGAAAGAAAGAAAGAAAGAAAGAAAGAAAGAAAGCATGGCAAGGGAAAGAAAGAAAGAATTGCAAGGGAAAGAAAGAAAGAAAGAAAGAAAGAGATCTGTTAAGAAGAAAATTTCCTCGTTTTGTTATGCCTTGTTTTGTCTTTATTTTTGCTTTTTTAATGAAAAAATCGTGAAGAAAATAATGTTTTGAGTAAATTGGAATTTATCACGGTCCATTTGGCCATTGCGAATGTATTGGGGCGAAATTAATTGTACCGACGGCCAATTTGCCGATTAGACACTCCTTATCCTCACTAAACAATCTAATGAGACAATTTTTATAGCTTGATTTAGCGACATTTCTCTGAGCACCAACATAGGTAAGTGATCGGACCTGTGTGTGTCTTATATGTAATATTTGTGTGTGTGTGTGTGTGTGTGTGTGTGTGTGTGTCATAACTGTATGTATGTGTGAATCTACTGCATATCTGGGTTTGCGTGTTTGTGCGAGCATGTATACGAACGTTGCGCGAGAGTGGGTATTTCTGTATTTTCTGCGTGTGTAAATATATGTGTGTGAGTATGTGTTTGTGTGTGTATGTGATAGAATGTCCTGTTGCATTCACTTGTGTGGTCGTGTACGTGTATGTGTATGTGCGTGTGTGTATGAGTTCCCAGTACATATTTTGTCAAGATATAACGATTGGCACAAGGGAGGAAATCCCTATGAGGATGAAAATTATATCTCTAGTTAATTGGTTTGTGTAATCAGCTGGTTGACCAAAGAGTAAACGAAGACTGCTGATGATTATCTATTTACTTTTTAAAATGTCTGACACAAGGCCACGTTAATTGGGCACCCAACTAAAAGCAAAATTATATCAGCTAAGTAGTTTGTGCAATGATCTGATAGACCACTGAATTAAGGAAGGTCGCTGTCTTATCTATAAACTTTTAAGACTGTCTGGCACAAAGCCATGTTAATTGAGCGCCCAATCAAAATTATAACTTTAGCTTATTGGTTAATGAGATGAACTAGACAAGAGTTATGCTAAAGAAGGCACCTTAAGGTTTATCTTTAAATCTAGCAAAGTCTGGAACAAGGATATGAAGAACCCATCATCTTTGAGCTTCAGAATTTGGAATCCTTGTTTTTCGCAATAGTTTAAAAATCCCCGATCACTTGCACCACTAAGAAAATACATTAGTCAAAAAGAAGGATAATTTACTCTCTCTCTCTCTCTCTTTCTCTCTCTCTCTCTCTCTCTCAAACAACAAAAATTTATTTACGCAACACAGATATTTACGAGGATCATTAAATATTTTCAAGACTTTTTTCGTATGAGCCTTTTTATTGATAGTACACACATGGAACTCTAGTCCCCTTCTCAATAATCTCCTCCGGCTGCAATGCATTTGTTTTACCGTTCCAACAACTTCTTCAAGGCCCCATGGAAGTCCTCTTGTGTGAGCGTGTCAATTACCTTCGTCACAGCCTCTTTCATCTCCTCAATTCTCTCATAACGACAGCCTCTGTGCTTAGGGAATAACCAAATGTCACAGGGAGCAAGTTCTGGACTACAGGGAGGCTGAGGAACTGTCTTGATGGCCATCTTGGTCAAATAGTCTGTGACAAGGATGGAGTTGTGGACTGCTGCATTGTACTGATGGAAATGCCACTGAGTCGATTTGAAGAGTGCTGAACTCCCTTAAAACCTCAACATAGTAACCCTAACCCTTTAGCCAATCAACTCTGGTCTATTGACTTCCTTACTCCTCCCACACTCCTCATCATCCCTCACAGACTCCCAGCCTTCCTTTAATCTCTTATGGTCGAAAAGCAGTCTGAAGCATCCCATACGTTTCTGTGGCCTTTTTTCCAAGTTTAAAACACAATTTTATTGCATATCGTTCTTCTTAAGTGTCCTCACGTCCAGATTGCATTTTTGAAATTCACCAGCTGTGACAATCAGGCTTTAGTAGGGTGTATTCCAATTGCTGCTGTAGCTGTTCATTTAAACCTGAAATCATAAAAATTGGTCAGTCATCTCATAAGATGTATAACAACAACATAAGTACAAAAAAAGTCTGGAAACTTATTGAATGCATCACTTATATGAAGTGAGAATGATTGACAGAAAGTTTTTCTCATGTCTTTCTTCTAAAATGGGGAGAGTTTCAGACCAAGAAAAGAAATCAAGGCGCCAATTTTTAATCGACTCTAATCGTTTACTATTGGAAAATGAAAAAAAAACTCCTTTCAGTAAGAAAATTCCATATATATGTATATATATATATATATATATATATAAGCAGACTGACCGTTAGACAAACCGATGCACATAGATAAATAGATAGATTGATAGTAATTCATAGACTAAGACAGTCCGATATGAACTGAGATAGATAGATAGATAGATAGATAGATAGAGTGAGAAAGAGAGAGGTGGGGATGAAAAGACTGAGAAACTGTCGGGTAAGCAGTTAGATAGATAGATAGATAGATAGATAGATGGATAAAAAGTCGGTGCGAAATCATAAAAAGTGGGTTAAACGCTAAATTTTGATCAAGTATAGTTGCTACAATGTTAGCGCATATTATTCATGAGAATTTCTTTTCTCCAGAATTTTTCAAACCAAAGTTGGAGATGCGTGTTATACATAAATAATCAAGCTTGTAGTTGTACTTTTCCAGGGAAGTAACTCAGTTTTTTTTTACTTAGTTATTATTGATGTAAATAATCAAAAACGATATTTTCAGGATTTTTGATCATTTTTTGAAATAAAATGCAAGGTGCCTACCAGTTAATTCATAGTAAGAAATATTATTACTAAGTGGTCACCTACAAATGGCAAGAAAGTACTAATTACACAATCATTTTAACTTTATAACCAATTTTGTATATCTTTTGACAGGTTTGATGGCTTGAACCCCTATCATTTCATTTGCATTCTGCACATTTCCTATCGGGAACGTTGCCATATTGTCGATTTTCTGGAAAGTGTTCTGGAAAGTTCCACATTAAATTTTTCTCTCCCACATTCATATAAAGTATTCAGAAATAAAATTTGGAATATTCTTGTTTTAGAATAAACGACGCTATCATAAAACAAGATTCATTTTAATTTTTAAAAATAAACCAACAAAATATTTTTGTTTGTTTTGTTTTACGGCACATCGACGTCATCGGTCGTTTACTGCCGAATCAAATTAAAGAAAATAATTCTGAAAAGGAATTAATGATAAACTTTAGATAAGTTAGGAGGTGCCCGTGATGTAATGGTTATCGTCGTAGGAAATGGACACGGCGACACGAGTTAAAATCCTGGACCAGGCTAATTGCATTTCACATAGCACTAATACCCTTGGGGAAGATATGAATCCAATTATTTTCCCTCCAGCTAGGGCAGACTAGGTTCTTCAGCCTTGGTGAGGCAACTAGTCTAGGAGGGGGAAAACTCTGAATTCAAACCTGTTAAATTATGCTTAAAAATTGACCTTATGTCATATCCTGCCCGAGCGGAGGTTTTGGGTAAATATGGATAAACTTTAGATGATTAGTTGGTTATTTTTTGCTTTTTAATAGGAGTTTATTTGTAGGGAATCATGATCATTAAAAAAAACAAAAAAGGGAAGGGATCAGTTTGTTAGAATATATCTAGTAAAGAAAGGGTTTATTGAAGTTAATTGGTCTTATTGCAATGTAGAATAGGACCAAAATATGTTGCGTCTAAAAGAAATGAGTTCGTGAAAAAAGAAACAGTCAAAACTCGAATTTCAAGGAAGAAAATAGAAGTCGCTTTTATTCTTGGGGACCACAGCGGACTGTAATTTAAAAAAAAGTTTGTTCAATAGCGTTCTTCCTCGCCTTCTCTTTTTTTTTTTTTTTTTTTTTTTTTCGCTATCAAACGTCTCCTTTCCCTCCGCGCACTTAGCGTACGTAGAAAGGTTCACTCTCCTCTTCTTGGCGATGACGGCGGCGTTGTTATTTGGCCTGTTGATACTTTCATGTCAATCGAATTGATGACAGGCTGGGTAGGACACGGGTCGGGGCGTCGTGGACCTCTGTTGAACCTGCCAGGAAACCTGTCTTGAACTGCTAAAATCTCGCTACTTGATATCCTTATATAGCGATTTGATGGATCAATTCGAAGGTTCCAGAAGGTTCGATGATCACCAGTGAAAACAGTAGTGTAGCACGTAAAAGCTCACACGTGATAATATTAAAATCACAACTGAACTCTACAGGTCACTCTGAACGGCACGAGCGAGGTTCGGGACATTTTTGATCGTCATACCCCTGTACCCAGTGACTGATGACAGCTGATGTGCACGCGCGTTCTTCAACCTTGAAACGGCTGCTATTCAATGACGGCACCCGTCCGTAATATTACTGTAAATTTCTTTAGATTTTTGTGTATAACTTCACAACAAAATAAGATAGATTAACTCATTCTGGTAACAATTTTTGGTGGTTATTGAAACGATTTGCATGGCTTCAAAATCAATTCTTCCAACATTTTATTCCCTTTCTCCGCAGTAGCAGTGTTGTGATGTGAAATGTTAATACTGGTTAGAGGATAATCCTCCATCCCTTGAAGTTATTCTCACCGAGAGATTTATATCGCTCTCTCTTACACTTATCCTAATTAGACAGATTAATTTGCCAGTATCACTACATCTCCCAGAAACATATAGGTTTTACGCCCCTAGTAAGTATTGTACTTCTAGTGATTGTTTCATTTTCGGGATTACTTTGCTCTCCTGGTTTCTTTCCTGTATTTCTTTCTCTTGGAGATCTAGATCTGTCCTGCACTGAGCTGTAATCAGGGTCATCTTCTTGCATTATTTGATCTTCATTCGAGTTTTCAAACTCCCTCTGGCCCAAATCATGCATTATTTCGTCTGAATGACGTTTCATTCTGTAAAGGTTGTTCTAATAAAGAATTAACGAACGAATCGTAGAGATTTCTTCATCATTTTGCCCTTCATATTCGCCCAAGGGCCTTATTTGATCTTCATGGGTTAATATAGTGTTCCTCTTTTTTCTATCTATCATAGCTGTATTATGGCCTTTGGCATAATAAATTCTATCCTTTCTGGATTTGATTCTTTTTTTTTTTTTTTTTTTTTTGAGTCACATTTTTTCATTTGATTCGGTTTGGTTGGGTTTCTTTGTTTTAATAGCATATCAACCTTTGTAGGTTATTTAATGCCAAAGTCATTCTCCGTGAAGAACAGTAGTGGTACTATCTAACCCATAGCTGGGAGGATAAGGGGGTTCATGCCTTTCCCAAGGGTATTTGCTCGAAAGTGAACGTTATAGCGCGACTGGAATACGAACTCGCTTACTACGATTCCGCAGTCCATCGCTTTAACCATTACGCCACGAGGACACCCTGTTTTTTTTTCATTTGAGGAATACGACATCGTTAGCGGAGCTCTAATTTGCCTTCCCATTAAAGCTGATGGGGCTTCTAGCTTTCCAGCTTGTGACATTGTGCGATAGCTTAAAAGCAGCATTGGTAAAAAAAACTATTTTTCCTTTTTGCTGAGAATATGCTTTCAGTCCTGTTTTTACGGTCTGCACCAATCTTTCCGCTAACCCATTCGATTGAGGGTGACATGACGGTGTCTTATATGGTTTAGACCCTATTTCTTCCAACCATAAATTAAGATCTTCATCCCAAAATTCTGGGGCATTGTCAGATACCAGGGTTTTTTGTATGCCGTTTCTGGAAAATATGACCCTAAGAATCTGTTTTATCATAGAACTTTTCCTGTCTTTAATTGGAATCATTTTGAGATGAGTCTTCTTAATCTGAGAATTAATTTTTTTTTAATTCATTGCGGACTTTTTTTCCTCATCTTGGTAGTTTTGTTTTGTTTTGTTTTTTTTTGTTTTTGTTTTTTTTTTTTGTGTTGTTTCTTCTTTCACTACGTTTCGGCCAAATTTCACCTCTGGCCATCTTCAGGTGATTTTTACCGCGACCTCGGATAGGAATGCTGAGTCTTGTAACCGTATCCCCAGTAATTACTGCCTTCCATAGTTGCTGTCTATCGCACCACGTTTTTGACTAAGCAAACCTCATGCCGGCTTGGGTAGGATTTGAAACCGCTATCTTCTGACAATGCTCACCTGGAACCGTAGAGACTCAACACCTCTATCCGCTGCGCCACGGGCCCCGGATAGAGGCCAGAGGTGAAATTTGGCCGAAACGTAGTGAAAGAAGAAACAACACAAAAAAAAAACTACCAAGATGAGGAAAAAAAGTCAGCAATAAATTTTTAAAAATTTAAGAAAAAAAAAAATCATTCTCAGAACTTTTCTTGTTTGGCACACGGATTAATTCAGGCCAGCCTAAAAAACAGTCTACTTGAGTCCCACTCCAGTAATGTATGGTCCATATGCACACGATTTAATGGTTCCACTTCTCTGGGCCATGAATGTAAAGAAGTCGGTGTGAAATTTCTTAATTCTTTACATTTTTCTGCATCTTTTTATATATTCTTCGACATATCGTGAATATCCCGGCTACCATGCTTCTAATTTTATCATTTTTGTGTAGCCGCTAGTACACAGGATTTCATCATGTACGCTTTTTATCACCAATTTTCGTTGTGTTTCTGGGGAAATTATCAGATACCCATCACAAATTACTCCATGTTTTATCGTTAATTTATAAGTCTTATTTCTTTGTAGGGTCTTTCCGCCTTGGAACAATTTCCCCTTATGTTTTTTTTTTTTTTTGTTCTCGATGTTATCCTACTTAGTAGTGGATCATGTCTATCCTACTTAGTAGTGGATCATGTCTAGTTTCCGCAGCCGTTCTATCTAAAAACAAAATCCAGTCTTTAACCAATATAAAAATGTATCTTCAAATTCAAACTGCAATATATTGACCCCAAGTTCCTCTGACTATAGCAGCACTTCTTTCTTATTCTACTGGGCTGCTCAACCGGGGGTTCTCACTGCCTCACACTGCAACTTGAACTCCAACTAACTGACTCCAACCAACTCACTGAAATCGTCTGTGGCACCCGGTTATATAATTGTTTGACATCCACCTGCTTCCTGTGCCGTCTCAATTGCACTGAATTCAACCCGTTCGTGGTCAAGGTGATACCCTGATATCTTCGACCGGATGCACCTGTTATTTGCACAGGTGCATCTCTTAATTGACAGCTCGGTCGAAGGTCAATACGTTACACGAAGACCTTGCTAGAAAATTGAAAAAAAATATGGAACTTAAAAGTGACTATGATAACAACTGTAATTGGTGTGCTCGGTAGAGTCACAAAAAAGACTTGGAAATAAAAGGACGAGTAGAAACCATCGAAATTATAGCATTGTTGAGATCTACCAGAATACTGAGAAGAGTCCTGGAGACCTGAGGAGACTTGCTATCACTCCGATTCCTGTGAAAGACCATTAGCTAACGCTTGTGTGAAAAACTCGCTAGCAGTAATATGATAAAATGAAGTTAAAAGTAATGTGTATAAGAAAAGCTATCTTTAGTTGTTTGGGGTTGGGTGTCTCTGGTTTGGATGGTGGGGTTGATATTTTATTCTTTTCTTAACCACTTTCGTTGTGCAGTCGGTTGCGCTAATGTTTAATTTTCCCTCGAGAAAAATTGCCTGAATGAATTTCTATGTCTACCACGGAAAAGTCCGCGTCAATAATCGCGGCAAAAACGCGAGAGAAAAAAAAAACAACAGCAAATAACAAAATGGCGGCTCAGGGCAGGTTGTGATAGCAGAAAATATTTGGATCAGAACATCTTATTAGAGGTGGGGTTGGATAAGGAAAAGTAGGCTAATGCGTTATTTTAATGCAAATAGGAAAATACCATTTGTTTTTTGTTATTTATCGCGAAAGACTTAAATGACTTAAGTTCGTAAAATAACGAAATAGTTTCTAGATATATTGAAATCAGAGCCGCATATAATTTACAGTTTGTTTATATCCGTGTTGGTCTTCCATAGTCTATTTCTAGCTGTCACTATCTTCTTTATTTCGATATATCAAATCGGATGTTTACGTTGATTTCACTTTGTCTTATTTCCTGATATTTTTATCGTTTGTTTCATTCTTTCTCTCTTTCTTTCTCTCTTCCTTTCTCTCTTTCTTTCACTGTCTGTCTGTCTGTCTGTCTATCTGTCTATCTCACTCACTCTATCTTTCTCTTTCTCATTCTCTTACTCTTTCTTTCTCTTTCTCTTTCTCTCTCTCTCTCTCTCTCTCTCTCTCTCTCTGTTACACTTTCTCCCTCATTCTGTCTTTCTCTCTCACTTTCGCTCTCTTTCTCTTTCCCTCTCTCACTCTCTCTTTCTCTTTCACTCACTCTCTTTCTCGCTCTATCTCTATTTTTCTCTTTCTCTCTCTGACTCTCACTCTCTCATTCGATCTCTCTCTTTTTTTCACTTTATCTCTTTTTCTCTCAATCAATTTCCCGCTTTATCATTCTCTCTCTCTCTCTCTCTCTCTCTCTATCTCTTTCTCTCTCCCTCTCTCTATCTCGCTTGCTTTCTCTCATTCTTTCTCTCTCTTGCTTTTCTACTTTCTCTCTCACTCACTCACTCACACACACACTCTCTCTCTCTCTTTCGCTTTATCTCTTTCTCCCTCTCTCTCTTTCTTTCCCACTTGCTTTCTCTCATTCTCTCTCTCTTGCTTTCCCACTTTCTCTCTCTCTCTCTCTCTCTCTCTCTCTCTCTCTCTTTCGCTTTATCTCTTTCTCTATCCCTCTCTCCTTTTCTCTTTCTCTCTCGCTTGTTTTCTCTCATTCTCTCTCTCGCTTTCCCACTCTCTCTCCCTCTCTCACATTCTCTCTCTCTCTCTCTTTCTTTCGCTTTATCTCTTTCTCTCTCCCTCTCTCTCTCTCGCTTGCTTTCTCTCATTCTCTCTCTCTTGCTTTCCTACCTTCTCTCTCACTCTCTCACATTCTCTCTCTTTCTTTCTCTCTCTCTCTCTGTGTCTTTTTCGCTTTATCTCTTTCTCTCTCTCACACACACACACACTCTCTCTCTCTCTCTCTCTCTCTCGCTTGCTTTCTCTCATTCTCTCTCTCTCTCTCTCTTGCTTTCCCACTTTCTCTCTCCCTCTCTCCCTACCTCTCTCTCTCTCTTTCGCTTTATCTCTTTCTCTATCCCTCTCTCCCTCTCGCTTTATCTCTCTCTCTCGCTTTCCCTCTCTCTATCTCTCTATCTCCCTCTCTCTCTCTATCTCTCTCTCCCTCTCTCTCTCGCTTTATCTCTTTCTGTCTCTCTCTCTCTCTCTCGCTTTATCTCTCTCTCTATCTCTCTCTCCCTCTTTCTCTCGCTTTATCTCTTTCTCTTTCCTTCTCTCCCTCTCGCTTTGTCTCTTTCTCTATCTTTCTCTCTCTCTTTCTCTCTCTCTCTCTCTCTTGCTTTTCCACTCTCTCTCTCTCTCTCTCATTCTCTCTCTCTCTCTCTTTCTATTTTTGAATTTCTTTTTGCCCACCCACCTCTGAAGTGTAACAGTTTTCGTCGTGAGAAAACAGAATGGACAACCCGAGTTCATATCCTGGACAAGTCTATTTGTGATTCGCTTAGCGCTAAAGCTCTTAGAAAAGGCATGAATCCAATGCGTTCTCTCTCTCCAGCTATGGGTAAATAGTTGGACAGACTGTGTTCTCAGGCTTTGGTTAGGCAACCAGTCTAGCGGAAGGAAAACTCTGAATTCAAACCAGCTTTACACTGCTTAAAAATTAACCTTGTTTCACATCCTGTTCGTGACGGAGGGGTTGGGCAAACACATACCTACCTCATTCTGTTTGAAAATAATTAGTCTCATTATTCATGTATATCTATCAAACTTATGTGTGTGAGTGTGTTGCAGTTTATTAATATCTATCAATCCTGATTTATATCTAACTATATATCTATTTATCTTGTGTGTGTGTGTGTGTGTGTGTGTGTATGTGCATGTGTTTGTGTTTGTGTATGTCGTAGTTTATCAATAACTATATATCCTAATTCATATCTATTTATCTATCTATCTGTCTGTCTCGGGTTATTCACGTATTTCTACATCAGGCGCTCATATCTATCTATCTATCTATCTATCTATCTATCTCAGTCTGTTCAGATCTATCTATCTATCTATCTATCTATCTATCTATCTATCTCACTCAAATCATTATCTATCTATCTATCTATCTATCTATCTCAGTCTGTTAATTATCTATCTATCTATCTATCTCAGTCTGTTAATTATCTATCTATCTATCTATCTATCTATCTATCTCAGTCTGTTCAGATCTATCTATCTATCTATCTATCTATCTATCTATCTATCTATCTATCTATCTCACTCAAATCATTATCTATCTATCTATCTATCTATCTATCTATCTATCTCAGTCTGTTAATTATCTATCTATCTATCTATCTATCTCAGTCTGTTCAGATCTATCTATCTATCTATCTATCTATCTATCTCACTCAAATCATTATCTATCTATCTATCTATCTATCTATCTATCTCAGTCTGTTAATTATCTATCTATCTATCTATCTATATATCTCAGTCTGTTCAGATCTATCTATCTATCTATCTATCTATCTATCTCACTCAAATCATTATCTATCTATCTATCTCAGTCTGTTAATTATCTATCTATCTATCTATCTATCAGACTTATGCATGTGTATGCGTGCGCGTGTGTATTTGTGCACGCACGTGCGTGTGTGTTTATGAGTTTATCTATCTATCTCTCTATCTATCTGTTCGGCTATTTATCTAAGCTTATTCATTATGTCTAGCTCAGTTGCTCATATCTATCAATCAATCAAAAGTCTGTGTGTGTGTGTGTGTGTGTGTGTGTGTGTGTGTGTGTGTGTGTGTGTGTGTGTGTGTCAGTTTATTAATATATATCTATCAGCTTGGCTGGAATCATATCCCGCTTTAAAGTTAAATTGTCTTGTACTTTCTAATGGTCCGGGAGACCAGGGTTCAATCCTAGGTCGAGTCATACCGAAGACTTAAAAAATGGTACTTGATACCGCCTTGCATAACTCTCAACATTATAAGGTACGTATCAAGGGTAAAGTAGAGCAATCCAGGGAAAGGAGTTGCTCCCTCCTCTACACCTCGGTGTAGTAGTTATTGAAAAGGGAGCCTCAAATAGGGTCGCCAACTTTACTTTTATTTTCTTGTAACCTTTGGTCCGGTGCAATAAAAAAAAACTTTACCCGCAATAAACATATTCCCCTAGAGGATTGGGAGTAGGGAAGCCCTTAAAGTTCATAACTTTTATTCGGATTGTCCAATTTCAATAAATCTGGTATCATTTTCTGGAGTTTTGATCATTCTTTCCCAAAATTTCATTATAATTTTAAAAATCATGTAAATTTATGATTTTTCTAAAGTCGAAAAGAATTAAATCAATTCAATAAAGGACGTAGTTCGAAGTTCCGTGTAGGTTCCCGAGTTCGACAAACACCTGAAGAAGGCCGGAGGACTTATCGGCCGAAACGTTGTGGAAAAAATACAATAATCCGAAAACCCTTAACGATAAAAATGTTGAATTTCTAACATGCTTGTCTGCTGGGTCGCGTCTAGTTTAAAGCCCCCCCCCACTTGCAGCGCACTCCCAAAATTGAGGTTCGTAAACATTCGTCTCCTTACATATTCGCAGCTCGTGTTCAACTTCATGTCTTTACCTTATCAAAACTCGCCCTCAACTCCTAAAAACAGGAGTCGTCCTCTACCTTCAACTTGCCCAGTCGGCTGGGGCTGTAGAATACACCGACTGCACCTCTGCAGAGGGGTAAGACCCCACCCCAACGAGTGTCCTGGATATGAGACTAAACAATCTGATGGTGAGGTTCCAGCAATGCTGGAGCTTTGGGGAATGCGGAGTACCCTTTCATTGCCATTGCTTCCAGGGCAACTCTGGCCCGGAGTGGTAGCACCTGATAAGGGTCCTCTCTATGGGTTAAATAGAACTAAACCGTGCTTCTTTCACTATACTGATTTTTGCATTTAAACTGCGTATTTATGCTAAACTGAATTGTTTAAAATAGAACTGTTTTGACATTGGAAGTGCGTACTAGTGCTGAACTGAATTGCTCGAAACAGAACTGTTTTTGACGTCTAAACTGTGTACTTATGCTGAACTGAATTATCTGAAATTATTTACATAAAAATGGATTTGGCGTTAAATAACCTACAAAGGTTGATATGCCATAAAATCCAACAAACCAACCAACCATTACACTTAAACTGTGTGCTTATGCTTTACTGAATTATTTCAAATAGAACTGTTTTTCGACATTAAAACTGTATTTACACTTAACCGAATTGTTACATATAACTGCTTGAATAGTTTGAAATGGAAATGTTTTTGACAATTAAACTGTGTGCTTATGCTAAACTGAATTGTTTTAAATAGAACAGATTATTTACATAAAAATGGATTTGGCACTAAATAACCTACAAAAGTTGATATGCCTTAAAACCAACCAAACCAAACCATCTACCTTCAACCTTGTGTGCTGAACGAACATCCGCTTCCGCTGGCTCCACACATGCGTGCAGGATTTTTTGAGATCTCCAGTTTCCCCAAGTTATTTTTAACAAAAACAAAAGCCTTGGCCGTTTTATTCGTTTTTTTTTTTTTTTGGTTTGTTTGTTGTTGTTTTTTTTCAATTTCAATTTTGTATGAGCCATTCAATAAGTTACGATAGAAAAGAATTAAAAAAATAATAACTGCTTTTTAGAAAGACCAATTTAAATGAAATTGGAATCATTTTGTTAAAGAATCTGCATGTCTGTGAGAAAGACGATTTAATCATTCGTTGAAGAATTCGTCAGTTCTTTATCTTGTTAATGTTTTGTTCTTGCAAATGAAAAAACTGTGTCTTCCTCGCTTCCAATTTGTGGGATAGGATCTTGAGGACTTTGGTATCAAAAACTTGTAGGTTGGTCTTCGTTTGGTTTGATGGATTGTTTGGGGTTTATGACATATCAACCTTTGTAGGTTATTTAATGCCAAATCCATTTTTAGAAGTAATCAGTTCGATTTCAAACAATTCAGTTTAGCATAAGTAGACAGTTTAATTGTAAAACAACATTTCAAGCTATTCAGTTTAGTCACACAGTTCTATTTCAAACAATTCTGTTTAGTATAAGCATAGTTTTTTGTTTACACATAGTTAAAAGATTGCCATTTTACAAGGAGTCAAAGGGTAAAACAGTTCTATATTAAACAATTCAGTTTAGCATGAGGACAGTTTGTCAAAAACAGTTCCATTTCATGCCATTCAATCTAGCATTAGTACACAGTTTAGTCCTATTTGACCCATAGATAGGACCCTATCAGTTGCTACCACTCCGGGCCAGAGTGGACCTGGGAGCGATGAAAATTAAGGGGTACTCCGCATTCCCCAAAGCTCCAGTTTCCGTTTAATGAAAACCGATTTTCTTTTTATGTTGCAGACCATCTACTAGTTGGACAGTTGTGTACAAATCCCAAGAGCGATAGGAGCCTTCTATCATGTCTGAAAGTGACACAATGTTCAACAAGCGAGATCGGAGATACGCCGCTGTACAACTCTGCTCTCTACCGATCCAAGTTATGACAACAGGACCATTGCCAGCACCCTCAAAATGCAAATCTGGATAGCCACGAATAACAAGAAAGTGCCCAGGGTAATGAAAACAAAGTTTCCGGTTACAGTTATGGTTTTTGGTGTGGTTTCAAGTGAGGGCCACATCATGCCACCTCACATCTTCGAAGTCGGCTTGAAAGTCAACACCAAAGTGTACCTAGATGTGCTGAAGAGTGTGGTGATCCCCTGGTGCAATCAGGTGGCCAGTGGCAGACCCTGGGTGTGGCAGCAGGACTCGGCGCCGGCCCACAAGTCCAAAGAGACCCAGGCTTGGCTTCAGAAAGAGTGCTACGACTTTGTACCCTTCTCTCACTGGCCCCCCTCCTCCCCCGACCTGAACCCGCTGGACTACTTCGTTTGATCATACGTTGAGAACATCACCAACATTACCTCTCACAACACCCAAGCCAGCCTGATCGCCGCCATCCGCCGAGTATTCACCGAACTCCCACCGGCGCTTGTGGAAAAGGCATGCTCCCAGTTCCAGATCCGTATCGAGGTGGTGATTGAGGCTGAAGGCGGCTACATTGAATAGATCTGTCAGTTCTACTACATAATCAAGTTAACTGAATAGATTTTTTCAGAAAAAGTTTTAAAATAAAGCTGTAGTGTTGTTTTCTTTAGGACGACATTTTTATCGTTCCATCCTGTAGATGTCTGCTCTACTACATAATCAAATTAGCTGAATTGATTTTTCCAATAAAACTTTTAAAATAAAGCTGTAGTGTTGTTTTCTTTAGGACGACAATTTTATCGTTCCACCCTGTAGATGTCAGCTCTACTACATAATCAAGTTAGCTGAATTGATTTTTTCAATAAAAGTTTTAAAATAAAGCTGTAGTGTTGTTTTCTTTAGAACGACAATTTTATCGCTCCACCCTGTAGAATAGGATGTCTTTCAAGTAACCTGTGAAGTTTGAAGGAAAATTTCATCTTACCTTAATTACTCAGACTAAACTTTCATTTCATCTTGTTCTCTTTCCTTACTTCGAAGATTGAAAGTAACACAAATGTACAAGTTTTTTTATTCTTCAAGACTTCATTGTCATGCTGGCTTGATTCATTGCCTATCTCATTTCAGATATTCCTCATGCAGTGAAGATCCAAATTCTGAGAGAGAATTATTTGGTGAAGGAAGCCCTGTTCAGAGCCGAAGCCAATAAAAGGAAAAAAGGCTCGTTTAAAAATGTATCAATGAAATGAATTTACAAATCATATACATTTAATAAAAATGTAAAAAACAGGGTTCTGCATGAAATAACTAATTATTGTGATGGATGATTGTATTAATTATTTCATTATCTACAGGGTGGAACGATAAAATTGTCGCCCTAGAAAAGACTACATGATTCCATTTCTGTTTAATGAAAACCGGTTTTCTTTTTTTGTTGCTGACCATCTACTAGTTGGACAGTTGTGTACCAATCCCAAGAGCGATAGGAGCCTTCTATCATGTCTGAAAGTGACACAATGTTCAACAAGCGAGATCGGAGATACGCCGCTGTACAACTCTGCTCTCTACCGATCCAAGTTAAGGCAACAGGACCATTGCCAGCACCGTCAAAATGCAAATCTGGATTGCCACGAATAATAGAGACGTGCCCATGGTGATGAAAACAAAGTTTCCGGCTACGGTTATGGTCTTTGGTGTGGTTTCAAGCCGAACCAAATCATGTACATTTAATATATGTATATAACGAAGATTTGGCATTAAATAACCTGCAAGGTTTGATATACCATAAAATTAAACCAACTTAGCAACCAATCTTTAAATTTCTTTGTGCTCACCCAAAAGAAGTCGGTCACATTGGTTCATAGGATTCCATGAATCTTATTATCATAGTTTGAGTTTGTTTAACGACATATCAACCTCTATGGGTCATTTAATGCCACTATTATGATAGTACCCAGGTATGGTTTAAATTGTACCACAGCTTTTCTTCTAAAAGAAAGGCTTTGGCATTAAATAACTCTCGAATGTTGTTGCAACCATTAAACAAGGAATGATTCCTATTATCATAGAACCATGTGAAGACAGCTTGATCATATTTAAAAGGACACGTAACCAGTTTCTTCAGATTTTTCCAAAATTTAAAAAAGAACGCAACACAGATCCTTTAAAAAATTTTAATTTTACTAAAAGAAAGAATAATGTTCGTTATTTTTTACTTATCCTCAATACTTTTTTTAATAAGATCGTCTAAATTATTGTCCCCCACGAACTCTACACTCCTGAAACCTCATCCGGGAGTTCTGTGATGCTCGTCTTATTATTGCTTCTGGTATTACTTTATGTTAGCAGATTAAAGATTGGAACTCTCAAGTGACCTGAGATGAAGTGATCACAAGAAAATAGATCTAGAGAACGCGTGTCGCAATGTTAGAGTCACCATTTTTTAATTAAGTTTCTGTCCAAATTCACACTGTTCACAATTCTACAGGTTGATGTAAAATCACAAAACTGCAGCTCTCACCTTCTCAATGTAATAGCAATTTTGACACCAGGAGATCATTCTACTGGAACCTCTGTTTCTCTCTCTCTCTCTCTCTCTCTCTCTCTCTCTCTCTCTCTCTCTCTCTCTAAATACATATGCAGATATGTTTTATAAAGAACAAAATGTTTAAGATATATTTAAGTTTTATCATCATCCTCATCATCATGTCGTGGCGCCAGCACGGATATCCCTGACTCTCTCTCGCTACTTCTCCCTATCGTTCATCGCTTCTGGCAGGTCTTCGGGGCTACATCCCAACACAGAGCTGCTGTATGTATGTTCGAGATGGTCGTCCTGCTTTTGCTCGGCCATATGTGGGAGTCCATAGGAGTACATCACTTATGAGCTCGTCCCTGCTTCTCCAGCAGTGTCGAGCACATCCGGTTGGTCTAATTGATTTTGATATAATTCTATTTAAATGAGACAAGTATAGAATATCTTTAGGTATTTTAGTTGCTCGAACTAATAATCGTTCAGTTGAATGCACTGCTGATAACGTGAACATGTTGCATACTCATGTACCATAGCCATGATACATGAATATGCGAAATGGGCATATAACGTTCATATATATATATATATATATATATATACATAAAACTTAGGAATCTCGAAATTCGAAAAACATGTAACGACTTCTTAGTTCAGGTACGAAACTTTTTTTATTACATTTGTGTTTAAAGGTTCTTCGACATAAGGAGAAAGAGAGGCACAATCTTTCTATTCTGGCTTTTTCATCTGCCCCCCCCCATCTCGTGCGACACCTGCCCAAGGCCTCCGCGAACAAGCGAAAGTGAACCCTTCTCGTCCGGTGTCTAGTCTTAACTCTACTCACTTTCTTTAAAATTCCCAAAATCCTCCACGCGCTTCCGGTGCGTGACGTCATTCGCACTTGCTAGCCCCGTTTCCCATCTCGAGCTATTGTGACATCTCTGAGTGATACGTCCGCTCCACCCGCGCGCGTGTGAACACCTGCGTTAATGTTGCACCTAAGTAACCCATGCACTGAGCCGAAAGGTTCTCAGCCTAACTCAACCCAAAGGCATAAAACGAAATCCCTCGGCCATTATATTACACTCATATGCAGATGCATGCAGAATTATAACGACGACACAATAAATACGAGCGACACAGTTCTTTAGAAAAATATACCTCTCGTGTTCGCCAATGGCCCGGGAGATCTGGGTTCAATCCCAGGTCGAGTCATACCAAAGACTCAAAAAATGGTACTTGATGCCTCCTTGCTTAACACTCAGCATTATAAGGTACGGATCAAGGGTAAAGTAGAGCAATCCAGGGAAGGAGTAGCGCCCTCCCCTACACCTTGGTGTAGTAGCTATCGAAAAGGGAGCCTTCGGGTTACCCTCGACTATGGTCGCCAACTTTACTTTTTACTTACTTTATTTGAAAGGGTTGTGTGTGAGAGGGAGTTGGAGACCGAACAGAACTGCAACATATTGACCCCCACTCTTATGGCTATAACTGCGTTTCATTCCCGTTCTCTGCTGGGTGCTGGTTTTCTCTACCGCATCTTATCTCCAACTCGTCTGATCTCCAACTGATTAATCGGGGGCCTGAGGGCTCCCTCTGCTGGGTGCTGGTTTTCTCTACCGCATCTTCTCTCCAACTGATTGAACTTCCTGTGCACCAAGTTATATAATAATTCGACGTCCACCTTCTTCTTGTGGGCGTCACAAATCGCACTCATTCAACCCGTCCACAGTCAAGGTTATATTCTGATATTCCTCGACCGGATGCCCTTGTTATTTATACAGGTGCATTTCCTATTTTGACAGCCCGGCTGGGTCGGAGGTCAATATACAACAAATGGAATTACAAACATCGCTGTTTTATCGGAGGTGTTCAAACTGATGACCATTCTCTTAAAGGTACTGCTGATAGCGTGAAGAGACTGAATTGCAAACTTTACAAATCATTTCTTGCCCGGTTGGCTGGGGCTGTAGAATACACCGGCGGCACCTCTGCAGCGGGGGCAGACCCACCACCACCACCAACGAGTGTCCTGGATATGACACTAAACAATCTGATGGTAAGGATCCAGTGATGCTGGGGCTGTGGGGAATGCGGAGTACCCCTTCATTGCCATTGCTCCCAGGTCCAATCTGGCCTGGAGTGGTACTACCTGATAGGATCCTATCTATGGGTTAAATAGAACTAACGGCATGCTTATGCTAAACTGAATTGTTTGACTAAACTGAATAGCTTGAAATAGAAATGTTTTTGCCAATTAAACTGTACTTACATTTAAACAGGCTGCTTATGCTAAACTGAATTATTTGAAATGGAACTGTTTTTGACATTGAAACTGTACTTACACTAAACTGATTTGTTTAATATTTAACTGTGTGTACTTATGCTAAACTGAATCGTTTGAAATAGAACTATTTTCATAAGAATGGATTTGGCATTAAATAACCTACAAAGGTTGATATGCCATAAAACCCAAACAATCAACCAACAACACATCGTTTTAGTTGGTATTTGGGTGCATTCTGTATCCAATGCAACTCTCAACTCTTTGACTCCTGCTGGTTGTGTGCTAATTCAAATGGCTTAATTAAATTGCAATTACTGGGTACCTCAGAACCTGTATGTAACGGTTGAACACTATGCAAAATTACCTGGAGTGATAAGTATTGGTTGTAATTGGAATATTCTTTGTTTTAAACACAGTTACTAGTCAAAGTACGTTTACATTTTGTAAGGACAACCTATATATATATATATATATATATATACAGTGTGTCACAAAAGTGAGTAAACCCCTCACATTTCGGCAGATATTTAAGTATATCTCTTCATGGGACAACACTGACATAATGACACTTTGACACAATGAAAAGTAATGTGCGCAGCTTATATAACAGAGTTAATTTATTTTCCCCTGAAAATAACTCAAAATATAACCATTAAAAGCTAAACCCCTGCCAACAAAAGTGAGTACACCCCTAAGAAACTACACCCCTAAATGTCCAAATTGAGTACTGCTTGTCATTTTCCCTCCAAAATTTCATGTGACTCATTAGTGTTACTAGGCCCATGTGTTACTAGGCTCATGCGCATAGGGAGCAGGTGTGTTCAAATTTGTAGTGCAGCTCCCACACTCACTCATACTGGTCACTGAAAGTTCCAACATGGCACCACATGGCAAAGAACTCTCTGAGGATCTTAAAAGACGTATTGTTGCGCTACATGAAGATGGCCAAGGCTACAAGAAGATTTCCAACACCCTGAAACTGAGCTGCAGCTCAGTGGCTAAGATCATCCAGCTTTTTAAAAGTGCGGGGTCCACTCAGAACAGGACTCGGGTAGGTCATCCATAGAAGCTGAGCGCACGTGCTGAGCGTCACATCCAAATGCTTTCTTTGAAAGATCGGCGTAGGAGTCCTGTCAGCATTGCTGCAGAGATTGAAGAAGTGGGGGTCATCCTGTTAGCGCTCAGACCATACGCCGCACTCTACATCAAATTGGTGTGCATGGCTGTCTCCCCAGGAGGAAGACTCTTCTAAAGACGATACACAAGAAAGCCGGCAAACAGTTTGCTGAAGACATGTCAACAAAGCACATGGATTACTGGAACCATGTGCTATAGTCTGAAGAAGGTTAATTTGTTTGGTTCTGATGGCTTCAAGCATGTGTGGCGGCGGCCAGGTGAGGAGTACAAAGATAAGTGTGCCATGCCTACATTCAAGCATGGTGGTGAGAATGTCATAGTCTAAGGCTGCATGAGTGCTGCAGGTGTTGGAGAGTTATATTTCATTGAGGGAAACATGAACTCCAACATGTAATGTGAAATACTTCAGCAGAGCATGATCTCCTCCCTCCAGAAACTGGGTCACAGGGCAGTTTTCCAGCATGACAATGATTCCAAACTCACCTCCAAGACGACCATTGCTTTACTGAAGAGGCTGAGGATAAAACTGGCCAAACATGTCTCCTGACTTGAACCCAAAAGAACATCTTTGAAAGATCCTCAAGCGGAAGGTGGAGGTGTAAAAAGTCTAAAATATCTGCCAGCTCTGCGATGTCGTCATGGAGGAGTGGAAGAGTATTCCAATGGCTACCTGTGAAGCTCTGATAAACTCCATGCCCAGGAGAGTAAAGGCAGTTCTGGATAATGATAGTGGCCACACAAAATATTGACAGTTGACATGGTGTATGTTAATATTGACAACTTTCCCTAAGGGGTGTACTCACTTTTTTGGGGCTTTCCCCGGCACCCACGTCAGGCACCCACGTCAGGCAGCCTCGACCGAATAACCACCGCCGTCAGAGTGTGTCCAACGTATTGTTGAGGAAATGGAACTGTTTATTTGTAGCGTGTATAACAGATATGCGATGTCTAATAAAATACAAAAACAAGAGATAGTTCCATTCGTTTTACATCATTGCCTTACACAATCACATGATATCTTTTTAAAACTATGAAAGCTGATTTATTGATTAAACAGTGGTATATTCTTTCTTTCTTTGATATATATATATATATATATATATATGTTTCCTTCCTTTTTTGTATTTTATTAAACAGCCATCGTTGATGTAACAAAACTCGGTGTCTTCATTTATAAAGTCCTAATGATGGTTTATTAAAACCGAAACGTTAAAGCGTCGACTTTCTTTCACAATAAATTCTTCACTCCATACTGTCGAATTCTTTTCCACTATTTAATTCTATATATATATATATATATATATGTGTGTGTGTGTGTGTGTGTGTGTGTGTATATATATATATATATATATATATCATTGAGAAACAAGAAAATCAATAAGTATATCTTGCCCTGTCAGCTGGGGCTGTAGAATACACCGACTGCACCTCTGCAGAAGGGTAAGAACCCCCACCAACAAACAAGTGTCCTGGATACGAAACAAAACAATCTGAGGTTCCAGTAATACTGGAGCTTTGGGGAATGCGGAGTACCCTTTCATTGTCATCGGTCTCAGATCAACTCTGGCCCAGAACGGTAGCACCTAATCGGAACCTATCTATGGGTCAAATAGATCTAAACTGTGTACTTACTCTAAATTGAATTGCTTGAAATAGAACTATTCTTTTAACCGTTATTATTATATCTAACATAAAGATTCTTCTTTTAACCGTTATTATTATATATTCCATAAAGTTTTTTTTCTTTTAACCGTTATCATTATATCTTACATAAAGTTTCTTCTTTTAACCGTTATTATTATATCTTACGTAAAAATTTACGTGTCATAATTCTGTAGCAGAAGGTATTTTGGTTTGGCGCGCAATTTAATTCGACGCTTAATTTCACCCAATCAGGATAACCCCGGATCTCATTTCCGGACAGCAGAAATTGGGTAAGCTGCCAAACACAGTCTCTTTGGCTAAACAACGCCGTCCATTGCAGACGTCCCACTGGCCGTTCTTCAATAGCAGCAGCAGCATGGACACATGAGGGAACATATCTAATTTATGGATTCCTTGCGTCTATCTCAGACCAAGGAATCCCAGTTGAATATGAATTAGATACATTCAATACACCATACACAGGAACAACTTTATGTCACCCCCAAAATTGGCTATTTCAATGCGATGCCTAATCTCGCTCTCGACACCTAGCTCTCAATTCACCTCAGGGCCACTTTAATGGAGACAACGCACGCCTCTCCCCAAATCACCAGACACATGAAACTCAAGATGACTCCAACATTTATTTCCTCCAACGGCAAACAAGACTTTCGCTAAACTACGGCGAACACAACCCCTCGTTCGTCCGACGATACGCGCTGCCTTCTCAACTTTCTCATAACTCCATTTCGTCTCTATACTCACAACCTTTCCTACGAGACTTGCAGCACAAACGCAAACTACATTTTTCATGCTGCAAATAAAAACTATTCCTAAAAACACATTTCGACTTCGGCATCTTGAACCTTCTCCCTTATATACCTAACAACAATTAGTGAAGGACCTTACAAACTTAGGGAGGAAGTAACCAAACACGCACACGCACGTTACACCATATTCCTCGCTAAAAACAAACCATTTTATCGCTCTAAAACAACAACGAACATTCTTCTTGCTAAAATTCAAATATTTATCGGAATAAAATTCGTTATAAATCTCTATTAAGATCTAAGTAGATAATCATATAAACAATTCTATACCCACAATTAATCTTGTGAGACGATTAGGTTTTATATATATATATATATATATATATATATTAAGAAGATCCTCCAATACACAAAAATATCTCCGATTTGTAATAAGTGATTTCCTTGTATCTTCATTTTCGTCCGTTTTTCTATATTGATCTCTTTATTTTTATTTCATTATCAATAAACATATTTTTGGTTTCATAGTTTTATTGAATATTTTAGATTTTTACTTGTAAATTTATCTTAAAGAATTCACTAATATATCTTCTCAATATTTCTCTTTGTTTTTTTATATATATATTTTTTTTTTTTATTGGATTCTATAATATCAAATATTCATGTTTGATAAAAAAAATACTTTATAACACAGTTTATTAAATATTAAATATCAAATATTCATGTTTGATAATAAACACTTTATAACACAGTTTATTAAATATTAAATATCAAATATTCATGTTTGATAATAAATACTTTATAACACAGTTTCGGTAGCCTTGAGCTACCGAAACTGTGTTATCACCCTGGTTGGCGGCTGATGAGGCTAGGGTATCGCACGTGCTTTCACACATTGTATGATGAAAACTTTATCGTTTTTTGTTTAGATTTTAGAAAATTAATAAATGATATTGGATGTTTTATCCATCGATATTATCAGTTTAAATACGTATTTATTCATAGAAATTTTGGAAATTTTTCTAATGTTTGTTTTTTATAAATCTGTCGTAATATCATTACATTGATTTTATTTAATTATTTTAATTTGATTTTATTCAACTGTTTAAACTTTACCGATATCTATGTTTCTTCTTTGTTTTTTTTTTTGGGGGGGGTGTTTTTTTTGTTTTTTTTTCGTTAATTATATGATCATTTGTTCTATAAAGGATATCTTATATTTAATTTTAGTTAGTAATATGATTATTTAATTCTTAAAAATGTATGGATTTTTCAAAAAAAAAGTTTTGGACTTTTTAGAATCCATCAGTCTTTTTTTAAACTTTTATAAACATAATATTGATTTCTTTTAGATTTTGTAAAAAAAAATTTCAGTATTTTTTTACCTCCATATAATTTCTAAGTGGGACTAGTAATTAAATTTATAAGTTAAATCGAAATTTTTTGCGACTATCAAATTTTCGTATAGTTATCAGATAAACGATAATAATATGGAAATTTAAAGTTTCTTATTGTTACTGACCTTAAGTATTTAATATATCTATAGAATCTATTGATAATATATATATATATATATACATATATATATATATATATATATATATATATAAGAGTGTAAGTCCTATAATATATATATATATATATATATATATATATATATATATATATATATATATATATATATATTTCATTAAGAAAAAAACACAAACCTGTCACATCAGGATTATAAATTCATTTCCATCCTGTCCATCCATCGAAAAAATTTAACAGGACTTCTTCAGATCTTTTTTCTTAATGAAATTATTGCTCTGTAATGTCTGTTACATTGAGCTCTTTACCAGGAAAATTTAAATGTTCACTTTTGAAAAGTTTTCTTGTCCTGATGGAATTACTCCCAACTCCAGTTTAACTGAACCAAATAATACACACACACACACACACACACACACACACATATATATATATATCTAGGACTTACACTCCTATAATTTAAAATGGGCGTTATGCCACTTGTTCCCGAAGTAAAGATGGCGGACGCAAGTAAATATTCAGTCTCGGGAAACCAATGGCGAGGAGAACCACGTGGTCAGTGCATAAACCTACGTCCTCATTTGAATTTCGTCCCGCGTTTTTGGAGCCGACTCCAAGACACGTATTTTCTATAAATACTTCGTCTTCAAACACTCTTCCTCTTTTTCACATTTTCACATTTTTACTTGCAGGGCTAACACGCTCTCTCCGGTATGACTTCCAGAAAGAATACTATCACCCTCTCATATTCACCAACAGCCGTCAAACACCAAAAAATGTATATGCCATGCAAACATTCCTTTTCTCAGTACACCTTGTCTGTGAGACTTTTTTCCAGCCTAGAAAACAGCAATTGCGTCGAACCTCAGAAAGAAACGAACATTTAGAAATACGTAGTCTGGCCTAGCGGGTAGAGTGTTCGCCAATGGGCCGGAAGACCTGGGTTCAATCCTAGGTCGTGTCATACCAAAGACTTTAAAAATGGTACTTGATACATCCTTGCTTAACACTCAGCAATATAAGGTATGTATCAAGGGTAAAGTGGAGAAATCCAGGGAAAAGAGTAGCACCCTTCCCTACACCTCGGTGTAGTAGCTATTGAAAAGGGAGCCGTCTGGTTACCCTCGACTACGGTCGCTAACTACTACTACTAGTCAACATGCATAGGACACTTTTATTATTTAGTCCTTTTTGTAGTTTTAGTTGAGTTAGTTACACACACACACACACACACAGAGGATTATTTCCCGAACAGTAATAGAACCCTAGTAATGCATTAAATGTTTCATTGTATATAATGTTAGGATATAAATTTGTTTTGTTTATGTCACCTTGTTTTGAATGTTCCTTTTGTCCGCGCTGTTTCATATCGTTTACCAATTTACACACCTTTACAACAGTTGCCTCCATGTGCCTTTTTCTAAACACCAACTACATACAACTAAACCAAAATAATATCCCAGACCAACATGAATTTGGGGGGACCAAACATATCTACCAAATAACATGTCCCCCTACACATTTCAAAATTCAAATAAATAATTTTCCCAGTTGGCTGGGGCTGTAGAATACACCGGCTGATTCTCTGCCGGGGGCAAAGACACCTTCAACAAGTGTCCTGCTTATGACACTAAATCATCTGATGGTAAGGTTCCAGTCATGCAAAAGCTTTGGGAAATACAGAGAACTCCTTCATTGCCATTGTTCCCAGTTCCACTCTGGTCCAAAGTCATACCACCTGATAGGGTCCTATGTATGGGTCAAATAGAACTAAACTCTGTACTTATACTAAACTGTATTGCTTGAAATAGGACTGTTTTGACATTTAAATTGCGTACTTATTGTTTGAAATAGAACTGTTTTTGTATGCTAAACCGAATTGGTGACCTTCCGACTTGTGATAGAGCACTCAACCACATATAAAAACTAATATAAATATATCACTACAAAATGGAAATTAGATATCAAAACACAATGTCACCCCTACAATATATATATATATATAGAGAGAGAGAGAGAGAGAAAGAGAGAGAGAGAGAGAGAGCTTCTATCGATAAATGATAATGATATGGAAATTTAAAGTTTCTTACTGTTACGGATATCAAGTATTAAATATCTATAGAATCTATTGATGATATATCTATAGCGATGAGTGAAATGGTTAATTGTTTAGTGCTATATTTTTTAAGGCAACAAATTAATTACGAAACTATTCTGGGTTTTTTTTGGGGGGGGGTTCGTGGTGGAATGATGCATGTTCGTAAGACTGTGTTTCGTAAAGGCTGTATTTGTTATCAGAAGGTTGTTCGTTTACGAGGTTAATTTTAGTGATGTTTGAAGTGAGTGTTATTGTTTAGCGGGAGGAAACCATTTTTGTTGACAGAGTTTTGGTATGAGGTTTAGTGTAGAATAATTTTAGCTGGAGAAGTTGGTTTGTTAGCGAGGGAAAGTGTAACGTATGTGTGTTTACGTTGTGTTGTTTCCTCGCTGAGTGTTGTAAGGCCGTCGCTAATGCTTGTTGGAAATATAAAGGGTGGTTGAAGATAATGAAGATGAAGTAGGTCGAAAGGTGTTGTTATGAATAGTTTTTAGTTGTCTCGCAATTCAAAAAGTGCCATTCGGGATCACTAATTTATGGGAATGAGTGAAATGGTTAATTGTTTAACACTATATTTTTTAAGGCAACAAATGAATTACGAAACTATTCTTTAACAACACAACAACGAAAGTTCTTTATTTGCAGCTTTGAATATGGTTTGTTCTTGGTGCTGCAAGACTCGTGGTGTTTAGGCTTGTTGGATGTTTGAGACGAAATGACTTAGCGAGATGTTGAGATGGCAGCGTGTTGTTGGACGTGTGAGGGAAATATTCAAAGTCACTGTGTAGTTTTGTGTGTCGAGAGTGGAGTGACGCTCGGATCGACATAGTCAATTTTTGGGGTGACAAGAAGTGGTGCCTGTGGAAGGCATGCTGAATGTTTCTAATTTATGTTCCACTGGGATTCCTCGTAAAGAATCCACAAATTAGATGGTTCCCTCGTTGAGTGTCCATGTTGCTGCTGCTAGTGTTAAAGCCACAGTGAGATGT
This sequence comes from Sepioteuthis lessoniana, assembly GCA_963585895.1. Taxonomy (NCBI): domain Eukaryota; kingdom Metazoa; phylum Mollusca; class Cephalopoda; order Myopsida; family Loliginidae; genus Sepioteuthis; species Sepioteuthis lessoniana. The sequence continues at coordinate 51,312 of CAUZXS010001665.1, read as the reverse complement.
CTACACTGGGTGGCTTGTTTAGCTAAAAAGCATCGCTAAGCAGGGACGACGAGAGGCACGCCTGTTCTGGTCGCCGTCTCAAGCCGAAGAGAGTGTGTTCGGCCGCTCACCCGTTTTGCCAGCCGGAAATGAAGGTCCGGGCTGAATAGGATATGTCATCCTGATTGGGTGAAATTCAGTGTTGAATTAAATTGCGCGCCAAAACAAAATACGAGATTTTCCTCTTCCCTACATATCTATATATATCTATATATATATATATATACAGAGAGAGAGAGGGGGCTTCTATAGATAAACGATAAATATATGGAAATTTATAGTTTCTTATCGTTACGGATCTAAAGTATTTAATATATCTATAGAATCTATTGATTATTTATATATATATATATATAAAGAGAGAGAGAGAGAGAGAGAGAGAGATTCTATAGAAAAACGACAATAAATATGAAAATTTCATCATCATCATCATCATCAACATGTCGTGCCGCCCACACGGATATCTCTGACCCCTCTCGCCACTTTTCCCTATCGTTCATCGCCTCCGGCAGGTCTTCTAGACTAAATCCCGTATCTTCACATAGCTGCTGTATGTATGTTCGAGCTGGTCGTCCTGCTTTTGCTCGGGTATAAGTGGGGGTCCATAGGAGTACATCACATATGAGCTCGGCTCTGCTCCTCCAGCAGTGTCTTGCGTGCCTGGTTCGTCTAACTTGGATGATTTTCGTGATGGAGGGCAGGTGGCCGTATAGTTGGTGCTTTGTAGTTTCTTATTGTTACGGATCTTAAGTATTATATATATACAGAATCTATTGATAATATATATATCTATATATATATATATATATATAGAGAGAGAGAGGGGGTCTATAGATAAACGATAAATATATGGAAATTTAAAGTTTCTTATCGTTACGGATCTAAAGTATTTAATATATCTATAGAATCTATTGATAATATATATATCTATATCTATATATCTACATATATATATATATAGAGAGAGAGAGAGGGGGGGATTCAATAGATAAACGATAATAAATATGGAAATTTAAAGTTTCTTATTGTTACGGATCTTAATTACCCGTTTGAAAATAAAATTAAATTATTAATATTTCAACTACAAAAATTTAAGACATGGGGTCTTTGTTTTCTGACCTCTGACCTTACCCGTACTGAAACATTCTGGTTGGTTGGTTGGTTGTTTGTTTTGTTTTACGGCGTACCAACCCTTTCCGGGTCATATAGTATAAGTATAGTTTTTATTTATAGACAGTTAAATGTCAAAACAGTTTTATTTCAAACAATTCAGTTCAGCATAAGTACGCAGTTTCAACGTAAAAACAGTTCTATTTCAAACAATTCAGTTTAGCATAAGTACGCAGTTTCAATCACAAAACAGTTCTATTTCAAGCAATTCAATTTAGCCTTATTACGCAGTTTAGTTATATTTGACCTATAGATAGGACCCTATCAGGTGCTACCTCTCCAGGCCAGAGTAAACCTGAGAGCGATGGCAATAAAGGGGTACTCTTCATTCCCCAAAGCTCCATCATTACTGGAGTCTGAACATACGACTGTTTAGTGTCATATCCAGGACTCTCGTTGTGGGGGGGGTCTTACTCCTCTGTAGAGATGCAGTCGGTGTATTCTACAACCCCAGCCGACTGTGCAAGAACCATTCTGTTTTTAATCATATTTACCAACCCCTCCGATCAGGCAGGATATGACACAGGGTCAATTTTTAAGCGGAGTTTAACAGGTTTGAGTTCAGAGTTTTCCTTCTCTTAGTCTAGTTACCTCACTAAGGCTGAAGAACCTAGTCTGTCCTACTATTTACCCATAGCTGGGGGGAGAATAATTGGATTTATACTTTTCCCAAGGGTATTAGTGATATGTGAAATGCAATCAGTCTCGTCCAGAATTTGAACTCGTGTCGCTGTGTCCATTTCCTACGACGATAACCATTACACCATTAAGAATACGCTTTCATTCCAATCTACGAACCATTATCATAGAAAATCTGATTTCTTTAGCTTGTTTACTCACCCCATTTAATACTTCATGCATGCATGCATACATGGAGGCGTTCGTTTTGTAATGCATATCGTCGTAGGAAATGGACACGTCGACATGAGTTCAAATCCAGGAGAAGGCTGTTTGCATTTCACATAAGACAAATACCCTGGTATGAATCCAGCCATTCTCGCTTTTGAATAAATCTTTGGGCAGATTGGGCTCTTTAACTTTGGTATGTCAACCAGTCTTGGAGAAGAAAAATCGGAATTCAAACCTGTTACACTCCGCTTAAAAAATTGACCTCGTGTCACGTCTTGATCGTGCTGAGGGATTGGTTAATAAATATGTGATTCATTTAACAAGTTTCCAGTTTTTGTACAAGCATTTAAAATTGGCGTAGACTCTTGAAAAGTCAGTATGTTATTGCTATACATCTTATGAGATGACTGACCAATTTATTTAATTTCAGGTTCAAATGAACAGCTACAGCAGCAATTGGAATATACCCTACTAAAGCCTGATTGTCACAGCTGGTGAATTTCAAAAATGCAATCTGATACTTTAGAAGAACGACATGCAATAAAATTGTGTTTTAAACTTGGAAAAAATGCCACAGAAACGTATGGAATGCTTCAGACTGCTTCTCGACTATCTTGTATGAATCGAGCGTCAGTTTTTGAATGGCATAAGAGATTCAAGGAAGGCACGGAGTCTGTGAGTGATGATGAGAGGTGTGGGAGGAGTAAGGAAGTCAATACACTAGAGTTGATTGGCCAAAGGGTTACGGTTAGGGTTATTATGTTGAGGTTTTAAAGGAAGTTTAAGAAGAGATTCCTAGGGAAGAGGCCAGCACTCTTCAAATCAGGTTAGTGGCATTTCCACCAGGACAATGCACCAGTCCACAACTCCATCCTTGTCACAGACTATTTGACCAAGATGGGCATCAAGACAGTTCCTTAGCTTCACTATAGTCCAGACCTTGCTCCCTGTGAATTTTGCTTGTTCCCTTAGCTCAGAGGCTGTCGTTATGAGACAATTGAGGAGATGAAAGAGGCTGTGACAAAAGTCATTGACACGCTCACACAAGAGGACTTCAGTGAGGCCTTTCATAAGTTGTTCGAACGGTACAACAAGTGCATTGCAGCCGGAGGAGATTACTTCGAAGGTGGATAGAGTTTCATGTGTGTACTATCAATAAAAGTGCCCATACGAAAAAAGTCTGGAAACTTATCGTATGCACCTCATATATATATATATATATAGAGAGAGAGAGATTCATAGAAAACTGACCTTGTGTTGCATCCTGTTCGTGCAGTGGGTGGATAAATATATACATATATGATGACTGCCAAATCTTATCAGATGAGAGCCGTCTTGAAAACCAGCATTAAAGCATCCTGATTAATATCAAACTTAACTTGGAAAAAATAAACAAAATGCGAAAGATGATACTGTAGTAAGATATCTGTATGTCGCTGGATTATAGTGACATACGCCTATACGACATTTATCCCATTCTCTGGGTCTTCTTCGCTACAGCTCAGTGACAACCATAGCAAGATAACTGGTGACTATGGAAAACTGCAGGTTTTATTCTAAATTCCTTTCTGTTAGATTTTTTCCCATCAAAGGATACCGACAACTAAGCCGAGGTTTTAGGATGGAGATTCCTACTCTAGTTTTCATTGTGGAGTTCATATCTCCAAGAAGTATTGCTTTCAGCAAGGTTTTGTCATAAGAATTGACCTCATTCTACCTCACATACGTACATACATAGATATCTACATTCCCTTCTGTATGTATACATATACGTTACGCCTATATAGATTTGAACACCCCCACAAACATTTAAATGTATATAAGCAACATTTATACGCATACATACTCATATAGAGATGCTCACATCTACACGTATTACTGCACCGCGAGAGAGAAAGAGAATAGCTTATAGTGTCAAACATGGTTTAGTTTGGTTTGGTTTTTATGGCATATCAACTATTATAGGTTATTTAATGCCGAATCCAATTTTTTACATTTAAACAGTTCTATTTCAAACATTAGTTTTTGAGTGGCATAAGAGATTCAAGGACGGCAAAGAATTGTTGGAACGGTACAACAAGTGCATTGCAGCTGGAGGAGATTACTTCGAAGGGGGCTAGAGTTTCATGTGTGTACAATAAAAGTGCCCATACGAAAAGACACAGACTCCTTGCCTTCTTTCAATCTCTTATGCCACTCAAAAACTGATGCTCGATTCATGCAAGATGGTCGAGAAGCAGTCTGAAGCATTTCATACGTTTCTGTGGCATTAATTCCAAGTTTAAAACACAATTTTATTGCATATCTTTCTTCTAAAGTGTCAGATTGCATTTTTGAAATTCACCATCTGTGACAATGAGGCTTTAGTAGGGTGTATTCCAATTGCTGCTGTAGCTGTTGATTTGAAGCTGAAATCATAAAAATTGGTCAGTCATCTCATAAGATGTATAGCAATAACATAGTGAATTTTCATCATAGGTTATTTAATGCCGAATCTATTTTCATACATTTAAACAGTTCTATTTCAAACAATTCAGTTTAGCATACAAAAACAGTTCCATTTCAAACAATTTAGTTCAGCATCAGTACGCAGATTAAATATCAAAACAGTTCTATTTCAAGCAATTCAGTTTAGCATAAGGACATGGTTTAGTTCTATTTGACCCATGCTGAGCCATAGCTATGGCAAAGAAGGGGTGTTATAAAATAGCCGAGGGATTTCGGTTCATGCCTTTGAGTTTAGTTAGGCTGAGAACCTTTCGGCTCAGCACATGGGCTGGTTGGGTGTAACATTGAAGCAGGCGTTAACGCGGGTGCGCGTGGGTGGATGAAGGTGTCACTCAGATGTCATAACAGTCCAAGACGATACTGGGTGACAAGGTGCAGGTGACGTCACGCACCGGAAGCACGCGGAAGTTTGTGTGAGAATTTGAAGAAAATAAGAGTCGAGTACTAGACGCCAAACGAAGAGGTTCGACTTTTGGAGCTCGCAGGCGCGAGGCGAACTTGCGCCCTATGGGGCGGCCGCTCGAGTTGGGGGCCAAATGAATAAGACAGCATAGAAGATTGTGTCTCTCCTCCTTACGTCGAAACCTTTAACTCAAAGTTAACAAAAAGGTTTCGTACCTGAACAAGAAGTCGTTACGTGTTTTCGAATTCCGAGATTCTTATGTTCTTTCTAAATTTATCGTTATGAACATTACATGTCTATTTCGCACATGGCCATATTCGTGTATATGGCTACGCAACAGGGATATTCCGCATTCTCCAAAACTCTAGCGTTAACAGAACCTCACCATCAGGTTGTTTAGTAATATATTCAGGATACAGGTTGCGGGGTGAGGGCTTACACCTCTACAGAGAAGCAGTCAGTGAATTCTTCTGTCCTAGCCGACGAGGCAATGTCAAACATGATAGCAGCTTTTGAATAAAAGACGGTAAAAAATAAAATACCTGTAACACTATTCCGTTTTTATTATTGGAGAAAAGAAAGAAAGGAAAAGAAGACGCTACTTGAAAGAAAGAAAATAAAAGCAAAAGAAAGAAAGAAAGAAAGAAAGAAAATGAAAAAATGAAGAACCAAAAATCGTAATTTTTTTAATTGCAATATGAACTAAGATAAAAAAAATTATACGTAGTGGTTAGTATATCTCATAGGCAGTTGAAGACATTAGGTTTATCATATTTACCTACCCCTCCGCTCGAGCAGGATATGACACAAGGTCAATTTTTAAGCGGAGTTTAACAGGTTTGAATTCAGAGTTTTCCTTCTCCTAGACTAGTTGCCTCATCAAGACTGAAGAACCTAGTCTGCCCTACTATTTACCCATAGCTGGAGGGAGAATAATTGGATTCATACCTTTCCCAAGAGTATTAGTGCTATGTGAAATGCAATCAATCTCGTCCAGGTTTTGAACTCGTGTCGCCGTGTCCATTTCCTACGACGATAACCATTATACCACTGGCACCTCCAAAGACATTCGGTTTATAAGTCCCAAAAATTCTCTCTGAATTGTCCCGCAGGATAGTGTTAGTCTGAAAGTGTTTCTGAGTGAAATCATGTGGAGGTACCAGGTTCGATCCTCCTTACAAACAATAGCTTACCTATAAGTAAGTAAAGTTGGCGACCGTTATCGAGAGCGATCTGAAGGCTCCCTTTTCAATAGGTACTACACCGAGGTGTAGGGGAGGGCGCTACTCCTTTCCCAGGGTTGCTCCACTTTACCCTTGATACGTACCTTATAATGCTGAGTGTTAAGCAAAGAGGTATCAAGTATCATTTTTAAAGTCTTTGGTATGACCCGACCTGGGATTGAACCCCGTCTCCCGGACCATTAGCCAACACTCTACCCACTAGGTCAATGAGAATCAAGCCGACCACGTGCGCGCACTTGATTTGGCCAGAGTGGAAACGGGAGAAGTAATCCCAGACAGTCCAGAACCAAAAAGATACTTCCTCTTTTTGTCAAGAACAACTCTTCAGACCCTCAGTACGAATTGGGGGACCGAACTGTTTAGGTACGAAAAACTTAAGCCAGCGGATGGGTTTCGTCACTCGCTTCTTAAATTGCCGCTAATATTTTAAGACAGGCTGAAGCTTCTCAAAAAATAAAAGTAAAATGAAATGAAAGTCGATTACTCAAATTCTACCAAGTTAAACAACTGAAAGAAAATTCAACCGAGAATTCTGCTGAAAAGAACTTTAAAGAAGACTTGAAATTTAATGAACTCTGAAACGTTTCGATAAAACAAAAAAAACAAAAAAAAAGGAAAGAAAAACACTCAAATTCAAAGAACTTTGTTTCCCAGACACTCACCCAGACAAGTTCCAGTAAATTGCACTAAAATTTGCAACACTTTATCTTTTCTATCCCTTTCTTTCTTGTTTCTTTTATATAAAATTCCTTTTTAAAAACTTTATTGTCTGTGTTATCTTTTCGAATCAGTATTTGAACTAGAAAGCTGCGGAACTTACTGTTTAAACTTAGTTTCAATTTACCGTTTAATGGCACAGTAAAGCCCCCTAAAAACATTACCCAGTTAGATACTAAACTTGGCTTTAGTGTCACTCACTTCCTACCAAATTTTATTCCCCCTTAAACTTTTTCGCACTGTGAAGGCGCGAAAAACCTAAGCTAACAGAAAGGTTTCGTCACTAGCTTCTTGAATGGAGCTTCCCAAGAAATAAAAGTAAAATTAAATGAAAGTCGATTTCTCAAATTCTACCAAGTTAAACAACTGAAACAAAATTCAACTGAGAATTCTGCAGAAAAGAACTTTAAAGACCCGAAAATTATTTAACTCTGAAACGTTTCGGTAGAACAAAAAGAAAAAAGAAAAGAAAAGAAAAGAAAAATATTCAAATTCAAATAACTTTCTTTCCCGGACACTCTCCCAGATAAGTTCCAGCAAATTGCACTAAAATTTGCAACACTTTATCTTTTCTATCCCTTTCTTTCTCGTTTCTTTTGTGTTGTACTCCCATCATAATGGACTCGCCCTCCTCCATAAATACACGTCAACGGAGCGTCAGGCAGGTGATCAAACTCACGCGCCTCTCCAGTTGTTGGGTCGGCCGTGGCGTCACTGCACGGTTTCGGTCGGATGTGACTCGGCACTGGAGATCTCTCGGGCCTCATGGAGCCGTCCTCCCTCCCCAGGCTTTAACTCTCTTCGTGGGGGTTAGGTTAATTGCCTGGCGCCTCTCTTCAGGGGAATGTTGACGGGGCCTGGGGTATTTTTAGAAAATGTCGGGCACATGTGGGCTTTGCCCTACTCTCAGACCCACCTTAAAAGTCATTGTGCCATAATCCACCGGTTGGTGAGCCGGAAAACATATACAGTGACCAGACCCACGTGCCACAGCCACGTGTGATACCACTAGCGTAGTGGACGGATAATCGCTACCCCACTGGACTCTTAGCTTCCTATCAACTAAGGTTTACTTGAGTCTTGTTTCTGTTACTTGAATATATATAGTAGGTATCATACAATAACTGATGTTTATAGAACAGAATTGCTTCTAACAAAGCCTTCATCAGATGATGACTCTAGGTTCAGGCATGGTTTCGGGGCCGAAGCATCATTACCACTAGCCCAGAGTGCCCCAGCAGTATCACACGACACCACCAGACTTGTTGTTCTATCTGCCTTTTTGTGTTCCCCATGTCTTTCTTTTGCTAGCATTACAACATTTTGTATAAAATATCCTTTATTGTTTGTGTTATCTTTTCGAACTAATATCCGAACTAGAAAGCTGCGGAACCTACTGTTTAAACTTACCGTTTGAAATTACCGTTTAATATTGCACACGAAAAGCTCCCTAAAAAAAAAATAAAATACTAACTTGGCTTTAGTCTCACTCACTTCATATCAAATTTGTTTCTCAGAATCTCTTTATATTGCAAATTTTATCTTTCAAACACCTTTATAACACTACTGAATAAAGTTCTGCGTAGGCTGTCCGCTCTTTATCCCCGTCGGCTGGGGCTGTAGAATACACCAACTGCATTTCTGCAGATGAATAAAAACACCCCCGCCAAAAAAACGTGTCTCGGATATGACATTAAACAATTTGTTGGTGAGGCTCCAGTAATGCTGGAGCTTTGGAAAAATATGGAGTACCCCTTCATTACCAACACTCCCAGGTCCACTCTGAACTGACAGGGTCCTCACTATGGGTCATATAGAACTGTTTGACATTTAAACTCTGTGCAAACAAATGACTTATGCTTAATTGAATTGTTAGAAATAGAACTGTTTGATCATTTAACTGTGTGTATCTACTAAATGTGTTTACAAATCATATGTTTGATATTGTGACGGCAAATTGAACTAAAATCCCAAAATGGGACTTTATTTTCGCACGTGTGAAGACGGGGCAGGTTGGCACTTGATCCCCTACAGAAATAAGTCCTGTTCAGAGTTCTTTTCTCAGGCAGATAAGAACTGGCATATTACGTGAGGGAATAATGTAAGGCCAGACTGACCGCCGCTGGCAAGGGGTTCCAAATTTCACACTATCACACACCCACCAGGTCGCTTTCTTCTTTCCCCGAGATAATGGAAGAAAGTGAGCCTATAGGTCTTAATTGTAATAATATTAATATTGCTACAGTCGGCAACTCAATTTCCCGTGTGATACTTTAGGGATTAAGAGGACAGTTCTAAGCAAGATAATGTAAGGCGAATAGAAGCTGAAAGGAAAGCATGGAATAATAACATAGACCACATGGTAAAATTAAAATACATAAGTTCTTTACTACGGTTATATACATATATATGTTCAAAGTGTCAAAAATATATAATAGGATAGTCCATGAATATAAATGTCTTTTCTTGGCTTTTATCCTTTTTCAAATTGAGAGAGAGTGGTAAACAAAAATTTGGGTGTAAAGGGAAAATGTCCCAAAGTTACTTATCTTATTTTTTTTTTTTTGACGGGGTTCCACTGGAGAATTTCTCTTCTTTCACGGGCTAATAGACTTTGTACTGTTTTTAATGCTGGCTTGAGAGACTCAGGTCTCTCATGTCTCAGTCTTTTGTCTTTAGCCCGGAGTGAAATGGCTATCGTCCGTCTGCCACGAGACTTGTCCAAAAACTCTTGAGGGGAAGGGAACCCCACTTCCGTTTGGGGTCCCCCGCCAATCATTTGGCTTCATTTTCTCCTTCCCCTTCCGATGTCCGGCGACCCAAGGTCACTTAGGTGCAAACATCTGTGTGACCCCCATTCTCTCATAACGGTCACTTTTTGACTGCTAGATAATTTTAGTTCAACGTGAGCCATCACGTGACACCTCCCCGCTTAAGAGAAGAAAGGGAGATGAATAGAAATACCATAGAAAAAAAAAGGCAAATCAATTCACTGTTCTTTCTCCTTTTCTTTCACTTTTTTTTTTTTCACTTTACTTTTCTTTCATCCCCTTTCTTCTTCACGCTTTGACGAATTCTTTCCTTTTCCTTTTTTTCGTCCTTCCTAATTTTCACTATAGGGGAAAACAATTTCTCTTCTCTTTCTTTCTCTCTCTCTCTCTCTTTTCTTTTTCTTTAATCTCGTTTTGCTTTCTTTCTTTTTCTCTCTCGGCTTTTGGCCGTATCATATTTCAAACCTGGGGAGGTAAGTCCTTCTTTCTTTCTTCGTCACTTTTGACGACTTTATAATTTTAATTCTCAAGCTTTGGGGAGAAAACTTCCTTTTCTTTTCTCTCTTTCCCCTCTCCGTCACTTGTTGACGCACAGCTTTCTCGTCCATCTCATATTTCAACATTGGGGACGAGAATTCCTCATTTTCTTTAGTTTCTCTCTCTCTCTCTCTTTCTTTCTCTCAACAACTATGAAAGAATATTCTGCTACTACATTTTTGTGGGGCGTTAGAGAAATAAACTTGGGTACTTTAACACCGCGAGAGGCTGTCGGCTACTACATTGTCCTTTCCAGTGATGTGCACGACCTCCAAATTATATTCCTGTAGATTGAGGTACCAAGCTTGCAACTTTCTGTTTCGGTTCCGCATCCTCTCTAGGAAAGTTAGGGGATTGTGGTCCGTATAAACTTTCGTACATTTGGCGTTTGCTGTAATATATATCTCAAAATGCCGAATACTACTTATTAGGGCGAATAATTCCTTCTCAACGGTGGCATACATTCGCTGATGCTTATTAAGCTTCTTTGAGTAATAACTCACGGGGTGCAGGTGACCCTCGTCGTCCTCTTGCATCAGCACGGCTCCTATGCCCTCATCACTCGCGTCGACTGTTAGGTGGAATTGTTTCTCGAATTCTGGCGCCTTCAGGACCGGCTCTGTACTCAAAGTACGTTTTATTCCGTCAAAGGCTTTTTGGCATCTATCAGACCATCCAAACTTCACCTTCTTCTTCAGTAAGTCTGTCAGAGGTGCGGCTTTTCCCGAAAAGTCTTTGCAGAACCGCCTATAATACCCTGCCATCCCAAGAAACCGTCGCAACTCCCTTACGTTCCTCGGGATGGGGAACTTCTGTATATCCTGGGTCTTCGCTTCACTCGGCTTCACGCTTCCATAGCCCACCATGTGTCCGAGATATTTCACCGTTGCGGCCCCAAACTCGCTCTTCGCTAAGTTGATGGTTAGGTTGGCTACTTCTAATTTTTCGAACACCTTCCTCAGGGTTTCGAGGTGATTCTCCCAAGTGTTATGGTAAATCACGATATCATCAATATAGGCATCTACGCCTTCTAAACCGGCTAAGCACTTCGACATTAATCTCATGAAGGTGGCTTGGGAGTTCTTCATCCCAAACGGCATGACTCGGTACTGATAGGTTCCGCCTGGGATTACAAAGGCCGAGATGGCCTTAGCTTTCTCTGTCAAAGGCACGGCCCAATATCCTTTTAATAGGTCACACTTGGTAATGTACTTGGCACGGCCAATTCGGTCTATGCAGTCCTCTATCCGGGGGATAGGGAAACAGTCTGCTCTGGTCATCGCGTTGACTTTCCTATAATCCGTGCAGAATCTCACTGATCCATCTTCCTTCCCTACCAGCACACATGGAGAAGCCCAGGCGCTATCGCTGGGCTCTATTATTCCATTCTCCATCATATATTTGACTTCCTCCTTCATCAGTTTTTCCTTCCTTGGGTTTAGTCGATAAGGGTGCTGCTTCACTGGGGCCTCTCGGTTTAGTTCCACATCGTGTTGAATCATCGTCGTCTTCCGAGGGATATCTGAGAACAAGCCTGGATATTCTCTTATTAAGTTCTTCAGGTCCCTTCGCTCTGATACTGATAGATGATTTAGCTTTTCCTCCATATTTCTCAGAATCATTGAGTTCTTAAGCTTGAGGGGTGGGTCTTTTACCGTGGGCCCCTCCTCCCCTTCCACTGTGTGGCTGTTGGCGGTTACCGCCAGAACGGGCTGTCCTTCTCGGCGGATATATGCCTTCAGTCTGTTTATATGACACACTTGAGACTTCCTTCTTCCCTCTGGGGTGTCTATTCGATAGGTTCTTTCATCGATCTTCTGTGACACCACATACGGACCTAGGTATCGCCCATCAAAGGGGGATCCTCTGTTTGGGGATAGTAGCAGGACTTCCTCGCCTTTCTTGAACTCTCTCTTCTTCGCTTTTCTATCAAACTTCCTTTTCATTCTACCCTGTGCTTCGGATAGATTCCTCCGCGCTAACCGTAGCGCGTCTGATATATTTTTCTTCAGCCGATCCATGTAGGTGACTGTGTCTTCGGATGCTTTTCCCTGTTCCACCCATCTCTCTTTTGCTATTTGTAAGGGTCCTCTTACTGTTCGTCCATACACTAGTTCAAACGGGCTGAACCCTAATGACTCCTGCACTGCGCTCCTCGCAGCGAACAAGACAAAAGGCAAACCGCTGTCCCAATCCTTCTTCTGTTCGGCACAGTGAGCCCTTAGCATATTCTTCAGGGTGGAATGGAATCTTTCAAGCGCCCCCTGCGATTGAGGGTGGTAGGCGCTGGACTGTATGTGCGTAATTCCCAGTTGCTCCACCACTCTTTTAAAAAGTTTTGACGTGAAGTTCGTCCCCTTATCGGTTTGTATCGTTCGAGGTAATCCGACTTTCACGAAGAAGTTTATCATGGCTTCTACCACCTTCTTGGTGGTTATTGATTTCAGTGGGACTGCCTTTGGGAATCTCGTCGTGGTACACATCAACGTTAAGAGATATCTGTTCCCTGCCTTTGTCTGGGGCAATGGACCCACACAATCTATTAGGACTCTGCTGAAAGGCTCCTCTGCCGTTGGTATAGGCTTCAATGGGGCAGGGGGGATCTTCTGGTTCGGTTTGCCAGTGCTCTGACATATTTGACACGAGCCGCAGAACGTTTTGACGTCCTTTTCCACTCCTGGCCAATAGAAGTGTTCCAGTAACTTATTTCGAGTCTTTGCTACACCTAGGTGACCGGCCATAGGCACCTCGTGCGCCAAGCGTAGCATTTCCTCGCGATATTCCTTCGGCATCACTAGTTGCCGGAACACGTTTTGGCCTCCGTCCATGGAGGCTTTCCTCGACCTCCATCTCCTCGTTAGAATTCCGTCCTCGAGGTAATAAATATTCGAGAATTTATTCCCCTTGCTCCTTCCAATGAGATTGTATAACTTCTTTAGACTTTCGTCTCTTTTCTGATGGTTGATTAATTCATCTCTCGGCTTCCCAAGATGCGGGAGTTTCCCTTCTTCACCCGCCGCCTTTCCCCTCTGTGCGCAGCTACGTAGGTTATATCTCGCACGTGGCTCTGCCGCCATCTTGCTTTTTCCATTATCGGCGTTCCCTTCCGCCATCTTGTTTCCTTCATTTTTGGCGCTCATTTTCGCCGGCTTTTTCGGGTGACACCCTTTTGTTTCTATCTCATTTCCCAGTATGAGGGAAATTCCTTTCATAGGTAGCTTGTCTACCACACCAACTTTAATTGGTCCATTTTTCCACTGGGACTTCAGTGTTATTTTACACAGCGGTATTTTTACCCTCTTTCCGCCGATACCCTCTATCATCACAGTCTCACGTGTTGCTTCTATTACTCTTTTAGGTAATTTACTTCGCAGAAGTAACGACTGAGATGCTCCGGTATCTCGTAAAATTGAGACTTCCACTGGTCCTCTGTGTGGGCCTCTTATCATCCCTTTTTTCGTCCAAGGTCGATAAGACTTGTCTATTCTAGCGGTCGTGACAGCTCCCTGTGGTTTTCTCGGCTGGGTCTGGTTTCTTTCAGGACCTTTTCCTAGCTGGCACCTTATGGCTATGTGACCAGCCTTTCCGCATTTGTAGCAGATTACTGTTCTGCTGCTACTTTGGAAGGTCCTTCTATTTTCTTCCTTAGGTCTTAACTCAGCTTTAAACTTCACTCTATTTCCCGTGAAGGTTTTTTCCTTCGTCTTTCGGTGTGTGAGGATGTACTCGTCTGTTAGTGCGGCCATTTCATAAGTCACGTCGGTTTTCCTTTCACTTAGGTGAACCCTGACTTCTTCTGGCACACAGTTTAAAAATTCTTCAGCTAATATTAGCTGCCGGAGTTTCTCAGCGTCTCCGTCTATCCTCTTAGAGTCACACCACTTATCCAGCGCGTTCTCCTTTTCTCTCAGAAATTCCACATAAGACTGGTTTTCAGTTTTTCTCTGTGTTCTGAATTTCTGTCTATAAGCTTCTGGAACCAATTCGAAGCTTTTAAGAACCGCTGCTTTCACCAAATCGTAGTCGGCGCAATTTTCTGTGGGCAGAGTTGCATATGCTCTCTGTGCTTTTCCTGTCAGCACAGTTTGGAGTAGTATCGACCAGCATTCTTTCGGCCATCCAAGATTTAGTGCAGTTCGCTCAAAATGTGCGAAGTACCCGTCCACGTTGGCTTCTTCAAATTTTGGGACTAGCCTCGCTTGCTTCGTTACTTCGAAACTGTCATGGCTTTCTTTGCGTCCTCTTATTGCCAAGTCAACTTCTCGCAGCCTTGTTTCTTGCTGAATTTTTATTTTCTCCAGTTCTATTTTATTTCTCTGTAGTTCCATTTGTGCTTGTATTTTAATTTTCTCCAGTTCAATTTCTTCTGGAGTCATTCTTATCATTTCCGTTGGTAGCTCTTCTAATACTGCTTCCTCGAAAACATTTTCGTCCACCATGTGACTTGCTATCTCTCTCACGAGTTCATGCTTTCTCATAGAATTCTGAACATTTAACTCAAGCTTCTCGCCAATTTTTATTATCTCGCTTTTTCTCAGCCTCTCCAACTTTTCCATGGAGGGTTCTTTTAAAAAGTTCTCTATTTTGTCCATTTTTTTAAAAAATTTTTCCAAACAGTGATATCAACCAGTAATTTGACTGTTTCAGCAATATTCCTTTTTTTTCTTTCACGGTCCCCCAGGGTAGATTTAAACGGCAGGAATTGTCACACGACTACTAGCAATAAATATTATTAATAATAATCATCCCGGACGAGCCCCCATAAATGGTCTGGGGTCAGGAATAAAAGATTAAAATATCCCCGGACGAGACACCATTTTAGGTCTGCTGACGCGAAATTGAACTAAAATCCCGAAATGGGACTTTATTTTCGCACGTGTGAAGACAGGGCAGGTTGGCACTTGATCCCCTACAGAGATAAGTCCTGTTCAGAGTTCTTTTCTCAGGCAGATAAGAACTGGCATATTACGTGAGGGAATAATTTAAGGCCAGACTGACCGCCGCTGGCAAGGGGTTCCAAATTTCACACTATCACACACCCACCAGGTCGCTTTCTTCTTTCCCCGAGATAATGGAAGAAAGTGAGCCTATAGGTCTTAGTTGTAATAATATTAATACTGCTATAGTGGTAGTCGGTAACTCCGGTTTCCCGTGTGATACTTTAGGGATTAAGAGGACAGTTCTAAGCAAGATAATGTAAGGCGAATAGAAGCTGAAAGGAAAGCATGGAATAATAACATAGACCACATGGTAAAATTAAAATACATAAGTTCTTTACTACGGTTATATACATATATATGTTCAAAGTGTCAAAAATATATAATAGGATAGTCCATGAATATAAATGTCTTTTCTTGGCTTTTATCCTTTTTCAAATTGAGAGAGAGTGGTAAACAAAAATTTGGGTGTAAAGGGAAAATGTCCCAAAGTTACTTATCTTATTTTTTTTTTTTTTGACGGGGTTCCACTGGAGAATTTCTCTTCTTTCACGGGCTAATAGACTTTGTACTGTTTTTAATGCTGGCTTGAGAGACTCAGGTCTCTCATGTCTCAGTCTTTTGTCTTTAGCCCGGAGTGAAATGGCTATCGTCCGTCTGCCACGAGACTTGTCCAAAAACTCTTGAGGGGAAGGGAACCCCACTTCCGTTTGGGGTCCCCCGCCAATCATTTGGCTTCATTTTCTCCTTCCCCTTCCGATGTCCGGCGACCCAAGGTCACTTAGGTGCAAACATCTGTGTGACCCCCATTCTCTCATAACGGTCACTTTTTGACTGCTAGATAATTTTAGTTCAACGTGAGCCATCACGTGACAATATATATGTTAAAAACAGGATTTGACATTAAGTAACCAACAATGGTTGGTATGCCAATAAATCAACCCACTCTCCTTATTTCTCCAGGATTATATTCTCACCATCAGATATTTGGTAACACAAAAAAATGCCTTCTTTGTTTTTTTCTTTTACTTATATCTCTCAGTCAGTTCTTTTTCTATACCTTTCTGTCTACTCTTTTTTCCTCTTTCTTTCTTTCTTTCTTTCTTTCTTCTACTCCCTTCCATTCTACTGAAGCAAAAGATAAGGGCTTAGTGTGTAGCGTAATTACTCCTAGCTTCCCTTTCTTTCTTTCTTTCTTTCTTTCTTTCTTTCTTTCTTTCTTCTACTACCTTCCATTCTACTGAAGCAGACGATAAGCGCTTAGTGTATAGCGTAATTACTCCTAGCTTCCCTTTCTTTCTTTCTTTCTTTCTTTCTTTCTTTCTTCTACTACCTTCCATTCTACTGAAGCAAAAGATAAGCGCTTAGTGTATAGCGTATTTACTCCTAGCTTCCCTTTCTTTCTTTCTTTCTTTCTTTCCTCTACTCCCTTCCATTCTACTGAAGCAGACGATAAGCGCTTAGTGTATAGCGTAATTACTCCTAGCTTCCCTTTCTTTCTTTCTTTCTTTCTTTCTTCTACTCCCTTCCATTCTACTGAAGCAGACGATAAGCGCTTAGTGTATAGCGTAATTACTCCTAGCTTCCCTTTCTTTCTTTCTTTCTTTCTTTCTTTCTTTCTTTCTTCTACTCCCTTCCATTCTACTGAAGCAGATGATAAGCGCTTAGTGTATAGCGTAATTACTCCTAGCTTCCCTTTCTTTCTTTCTTTCTTTCTTTCTTTCTTTTTTCTACTCCCTTCCATTCTACTGAAGCAGACGATAAGCGCTTAGTGTATAGCGTAATTACTCCTAGCTTCCCTTTCTTTCTTTCTTTCTTTCTTTCTTTTTTCTACTCCCTTCTATTCTACTGAAGCAAAAGATAAGCGCATAGTGTATAGCGTAATTACTCCTAGCTTCCCTTTCTTTCTTTCTTTCTTTCTTTCTTTCTTTCTTTCCTCTACTCCTTTCCATTCTACTGAAGCAAAAGATAAGCGCTTAGTGTATAGCGTAATTACTCCTAGCTTCCCTTTCTTTCTTTCTTTCTTTCTTTTTTCTACTCCCTTCCATTCTACTGAAGCAGACGATAAGCGCTTAGTGTATAGCGTAATTACTCCTAGCTTCCCTTTCTTTCTTTCTTTCTTTCTTTCTTTCACGTTTTCTCAGTCGCGTAACGTGTTCTTTTACTTTCTTTTCTTTCCCCTACGATAAAAAAACCTTTTACTGTAATACCAAAAACACCTCTTTCTGGAGCGGGTATCTTACCCCTCAGCTGAGCATTCGGTCAACGTATTCTAAACTCTATCGATAGATCGAAGGCATTTTGAAATCACTTACTAATCTGAATTTAGCGATTCGTTTACTTTGCAATAACGCCGGGAATTCATTATTTGAGAAAATTCCTTGCGGCAATTTTGCTTCGAAGTCTGAAGACGAGATGTCATTTCCGCAGCTTTCGTTTCCATCCCATCAGTCTGGACGGGACGTACCCAGGCAACACATTCTGCGGGCTAAGATATCCAACTGTGAATACTAACGTCCTCTTAAGCGGATTAGGATAGATAGATAGAGGTATTACCAAAGTGAGATAGATAGATAGATAGATGTTTGAGTAAAGTGAGATAGATAGATAGATAGATAGATAGATAGATAGATAGATAGATAG
This sequence comes from Sepioteuthis lessoniana, assembly GCA_963585895.1. NCBI lineage: Eukaryota > Metazoa > Mollusca > Cephalopoda > Myopsida > Loliginidae > Sepioteuthis > Sepioteuthis lessoniana. Next base: position 33,494 of record CAUZXS010001665.1, on the reverse strand, counting down.
ATAACACACTGAGATAGATAGATAGATAGATAGATAGATAGATAGATAGATAGATAGATAGATAGATGTATTACCAAAGTGAGATAGATAGATAGATAGATAGATAGATAGATAGATATTACCAAAGTGAGATAGATAGATAGATAGATAGATAGATAGATAGATAGATAGATAGATAGATATTACCAAAGTGAGATAGATAGATAGATAGATATTACCAAAGTGAGATAGATAGATAGATAGATAGATAGATAGGGACAGAATTAGCTTGCTAGCTATGAAAAAATTGAGAGGGATATGAATATAGATAGATTTCGTTTTCTTTTTGTTTTTTAATGGCATATCAACCTCCGTGTGTTATTTAATGCTAACGACATCCTTCTAGAATAACAGCAGAGATACTATTTAACCCATACCAAGGAGGATCAGGGTTTTTTTCGAAAGTGAACATAATAGCGCGACTGGAGTTTGAACTTGCTTACTTCGAGACCTTAGGAAGAGGCCGTGGTGTAATGGTTATCGTCGTAGGAAATGGACACGGTGATACGAGTTCAAATCCTGGACGAGGTTGATTTCAATTCTCATAGAACTAATATCCTAGGGAAAGGTACGAATCCAATCATTCTCCCTCCAGCTATTGGTAAATATTAGGGCAGGCTGGGTTGTTTAGCATTGGTTAAGAAACCAGGTTAGGAGAAGGAAAACTGAATTCAGCCCCGTTAAACTCCGCTTAAAAATGACCTTGTGTCATATCCTGCCCGTGTGGAGGGGTTGGGTAAATACATATTCGCGGCTACAGCCCAGCACTTTAACAATTATGACACAGGGACCCTCTCCCCTGATCAAAGATAGAAAAGAATAGATAGATAGATAGGGACACATTGAGATAGATAGATTAAATGGATTTTTCCTAGTGTGAGTCACCTATGCAGGGTTAGATTCCCAACAAATCAAAATATGTGTGTGTGTGTGTGTGTGTGTGTGTGTGTGTGTGTGTGTGTCCCAATTTTTACCCATACAACAAATCGCGGACATATTTGAGTTTCAGCTGAATAAAACAAAAAGCATCAAACTTAATACCACAGAGATAAGTCCCATATTTCAAACACTTATCAGAATGGTCTAAGTGAACTTTGGCAAATCACAATTGCATCAACATCTTTTTTTTTTTTTTTTTTTTAGATATAATCAGATACAATGATTATATTCTGGATTTAATTTTCAACTCATAGCAGTATAGATTTTCAATCCGGAACAGCATCATTCTGACGTAACGTCAAATGAGCACGAAAAGCTCTCTGTATGAAAAAAAACATCAATCTTTAAAAAAAAAAAACCTTTCAACAGCTGTGTACACTGATCCAAGCAATGATCGTAACTGACTGTATTTGAAAAAAGAAAAAAAATGCTAAGAGAATAGTAAGACAGGACTGTCGTGGCCATTTGCCCAAAATTACGAGTTGCATACGATAACTTTCCAGACATTTTTGTATGGGCATTTAAAATTATCGTAGACTCTTGAAAATTTACTATGTTATTGCTATACATTTTATGAGATGACTGACCAATTTTTATGATTTCAGCTTCAAATCAACAGCTACAGCAGCAATTGGAATACACCCTACTAAACCCTGATTGTCACAAATGGTGAATTTCAAAAATGCGATCTGACACTTTAGAAGAACGATATGCAATAAAATTGTGTTTTAAACTTGGAATAAATGCCACAGAAACGTATGAAATGCTTCAGACTGCTTTTCGACCATCTTGCATGAATCGAGCATCAGTTTTTGAGTGGCATAAGAGATTGAAAGAAGGCAAGGAGTCTGTGTCTTTTCGTATGGGCACTTTTATTGTACACACATGAAACTCTAGCCCCCTTCGAAGTAATCTCCTCCGGCTGCAATGCACTTGTTGTACCGTTCCAACAATTCCTTGCCGTCCTTGAATCTCTTATGCCACTCAAAAACTAATGCTCGATTCATGCAAGATGGTCGAAAAGCAGCCTGAAGCATTCCATACGTTTTTGTGGCATGTTTAAAACAGAATTTTATTGCATATCGTTCTTCTAAAGTGTCCTCACGTTCAGATTGCATTATTGAACTTCACCAGCTGTGTCAATCAGGCTTTAGTAGGGTGTATTCTAATTGCTACTGTAGGTGTTCATTTGAAGCTGAAATCATAAAAATTGGTCAGTCATCTCATAAGATGTATAACAATAACATTGTGAATTTTCAAGTGTCTACGACAATTTTAAATGGCTGTACAAAAAAGTCTGGAAACGTACTGAAGGCACCGCGTACATATATATAAAGAGGATTTGGCATTGAATACCCATCTAAAGTTGATATGCCATTAAAGCAAATGATATAACCGAACCCATCCTATCTAATAATCTATTCATAATTATTGGGTTTTAAGTTTACTATTCTTATTTATATTGATCGTTTGTTTACACACATTTATATGGTTTCAAGTATTCCTATCAAATACAAATAATTTGCAAGCAACTCCTCCATAGGAAAACATAGACGGCAATTAACGGGCAATCGATCATCTGGAAGTTTGATGTTTCGAATAAAATAAAACGGGAATTCTTCCGAGCTGTAAGCGTGTTAGTACTACTGTACAGTTACAACACTTAGACTTTAACGTTGCTTAGTCGGCAAGGGCTGTAGAATACACTCACTGCACCTCTGAAGAGGGGTAGGACCCCTCCCCACAACGAGTGTCCTTGGATATGACACTAAATAATCTAATGGAGAGGTTCCAGTAATGCTGGAGCTTTGGGGAAAGTGGATTATCTCTTTCATTGCCTTCGCTCCCAGTTCCACTCTGTCCCGGAGTGGTAGCACCTGATCGGACCTTATCTCTGGGTCAAATAGAACTAAACCATGTACTTACGCTAAACTGAATTGCGTGAAATAGAACTGTTTTGACATTAAACTGTATACGTATGCTAAATCAAATTGTTTGAAATAGAACTGTTTTGTAAAGAATTTTCTTTTAATAAATGACATTTAAGAGATTTACCGAATTAAACATTTTCTTCTTTTGTCTCTGTGAGTAATCCCCAATAAATAATGATGTAATATAAAGGCCGAGGGATTTCATGTTATATATCTTGCCTTTGGGTTTAGTTAGGCTGAGAACCCTTCGGCTCAGCACATAGATTAGTTAGGTGCAAACTTGAGCGCAGGTGTTAAAGCGCGCGGGGGGGGATGTGTCGTTCACAGATGTCAAAATAAAAATCGTAGGTAGAAAATTGTGACTTGGAGATGTGAATGACGTCATGCACCGGAAGCGCGCGCAGAGGATTTGGGGGATTTTGAAGAAAATCAGTTGAGTTGAGTCTTGTGGTCCGAAGAAGAAGGGTGACTTTCGATAGCTCCCAGTGGCCTTGTGGCGAGTGCCACACGTATTGGGGTGCAGATGGAAAAGCCAGCATAGAAAGATTGTGCCTCTCTCCTTATGTCGAAAAACCTTTTAACTCAGAGGTGATAAAAAGTTTCGTATTTGAACAAAGAAGTCGTAAGTGTTTTTGTGTTTCGGGATTCCTATGTTATATATATATATATGTGTGCGTTATGGACATTATGAACATTTTACGAACCGGTATGAATATGTTTATTTCACGTATTCATATCTTGGCCGTGTCGTGGACTTGGACGGTAATGGAACAATGATTTTATATCAAAAGGAAAAATATCTACTGTATTAATAAAGTTAAATTAAATGCAAATAATCATCTTATTTTTGCAAGACAAAGAGATGACTCTCCACTCTACAAGAACTGGTAACTCACTACGGGATACAGTTTCGTGTCATACTAAAGACACGTTGTCATCTGGATTGGCCATTGCCTGAGGTGAGATTTCGTCCCAGCTAACGTCCTGATGTACTGCAAGATTTCATTCCAAAATTCCGTTTATCCCTTCAGGTGTCCGCGCTGTTCAATGTTTCGTTGGCACGCGGCTTGCCCAGGAGGATGCTATCAACCAAATTTCAAAACTTGAATGAAAGAAAAAAAAATGACCCGAAATGACACTCATAACGAAATAAACATCTATATCAATAACTGCGAAGAGTTTATTTGTCTGTCCTCCATAAACTTTGTCAGAGACTCACCAAGATACTCTCATAGAACATGACTAAATGAGGTTTATTTTTTAACATACGAGGATCAACTGAACAGTTCATGGTCTAACAAAGATACTTTCATGGAACATGAATAAATGAGGTTTATTTTTTAACATACGAGGATCACCTGAACAGTTCATTGTCTTACCAAGATACTCTCATGGAATATGGCTAGATGAGGGTTTTTTTAACATATGAGGATCAACCGAACAGTTCACAGACTCACCAAGATACTGTCATGGAATTTGACCATGTGAGGTTTATTTTTAACATACGATGTTCGGCTGAACAATTCATAGACTGACCAAGATACTCTCATGGAATTTGACCATATGAGGTTTTTTTTTAACATACGATGTTTGGCTGAATAGTTCATAGGCTGACCAAGATACTCTTATGGAATTTGCGCATCTGAGGTTTCTTTTTTAACATACGAGGTTCAGCTGAACAGTTCATAGGCTGACCAAGATACACTCATGGAATTTGACCATATGGGGTATATTTTTAACATACGATGTTCGGCTGAACAGTTCATAGGCTGACCAAGATACTCTCACGGTAAATTGACCATATGAGGTTTATTTTTAACATACCATGTTCGGCTGAACAGTTCATAGACTGACCAAGATACTCGCATGGAATTTGACCATATGAGGTTTATTTTTTAACATACAATGTTTGGCTGAACAGTTCATAGACTGACCAAGATACTCTCTTGTAATTTGACCATATGAGGTTTATTTTTAACATACGATGTTCGGCTGAACAGTTCATAGACTGACCAAGAAAGACACTCTCATGGAATTTGACCATATGAGGGGTTTTATAACAGACGATGTTCGGCTGAACAGTTCATAGACTGACCAAGATACTCTCATGGAATTTGACCATATGAGGTGCCAGTGGTAGGAAATGGACACGGTGACACGAGTTCAAGTCCAGGACGAGACTGGTTGCATTTCACATAGCACTAATACCCTTAGGAAAGGTATGAATCCAATTATTCTCCCTCCAGCTATAGGTAAATTATAGGACACTCTGGGTTCTTCAGCCTTGGTGAGGCAACTAGTCTAGGAGAAGGAAAACTCTGAATTAAAACCTGTTAGACTCCGCTTAAAAATTGACATTGAGTCATATCCTGCCCGAGCGGAGGGGTTGGTAAATATGATATGAGGGGTTTTATAACAGACGACGTTCGGCTGAACAGTTCATAGGCTGACCAAGATACTCTCATGGAATTTGACCATATGAGGGGATTTTTAACATATGAAGTTCGGCAGAACAGTTCATAGGCTGACCAAGATATTTTCATGGAATTTGACCATATGAGGGGATTTTTAACATATGAAGTTCGGCAGAACAGTTCATAGGCTGACCAAGATACTCTCATGGAATTTGACCATATGAGGGGATTTTTAACATATGAAGTTCGGCAGAACAGTTCATAGGCTGACCAAGATACTTTCATGGAATTTGACCATATGAGGTTTCTTTTTTAACATACGATGTTCAGCTGAACAGTGCAATGGCAACTACCAGCTCTGAAGCGCATCTGCTTCTAACTTCATTGTGGTATCCGACGCTGTGAACAAAGCTCGAGATGGTATCACAAAAGCTAAAGAAAAAAGAAAAATTAAACGCAAAATTTGAAGAACAGCACTTGCTCACTGATGTAGGTTTGTGTGTCCCTCAGACTTTACATTGGCTCTGTCCACCCCATGCTCCGATGCAAATTCTACCAAGCCAGTAGGATCACCAGCAGATTCTGAACCCATCTCTCCGGTCACTTTATTTGATCAACTCGCTCCGACGGGTTTCCCACTTTTCACCATGGGTTACCAGTATTTCGAGAAAACTGGAAGTGCCCAGTCATTTCCCTTTTCTTTTTTTGTTTTCTTTTCCCCCATGTTGTTTAACTCCCACATTCAAATCCTCGGTTAACCTATTGGCCTACCAGGTCGGCGGTGGATGGGTGAACAGTTTCCGGCTTCCCCGTGTTTTTTTTTACATTCGGCATGGATACATCTACACATTTATACCTATGTATATATGTATTCGAACCAGTTCATACGTCCACTGTGACACGCACATTTGTATACATGTATACACCCACACATGTCTAACTACAATGCCAAGAATCCATAGTGTCACAACAGTTCATAGGCTGATCAAGATACTCCCGAAGAATGTGATCAAATTGATATCATTTGAGATATACAGGGTGATTCTTAAAAACTGATATTATTTTGTAATATCACAAGTTCTCGTTGAAATGATTACAAATTTTTACACTGTGTTTAGAAACAATTTAAATTCTATCTTTAATATTTCATTTTTTTCCTGGTATATAAATGTCATTCACTCGCCAGTTTTCTGGTTTCAATGAATACAAGGAGAGATAGTAGTTTATATAACAGACATACATACGCACACACACATGTCGTATATTGGACCACTGGACAAACAACGAAAAACTCGTAGATATATAAAAGTATAATTTATATTTTTATTCTTCGACAGCGACGTTTGTGTGAAGTAGGAATACAGTCAGAGAGAGTTCGCACATATCTTTCTTCTGTGGCGGGGACATTTTTGTGAAGTAATGCGACGATCGGAGAACACACACGGAGGAACTGACAGGTTTGCTTGAGTGACCAGCGGATCTCTGCATTCAGTCCAAAATTACAGACCTTATATTGTTTTTTCAAGTCCCATGCGGAAACATGAACATCCTCTTCGCCTCACGTATTTTCTGTTTATGGCTGGTTATCGGAACTTATATACTTCCTATTTTTTCCGGTAATTAGCTGATCTTATCTGCGAACGGAAATATATGTCATTCTATCCACAGGCAAAAAATTACATTCCCGCCATCATCCTTTATTTTTCTCTTTCCAGTGAAATCACATTGTTGATGTTATCTTGCGACCGCATTGAATCTGCTAAGTTCATCCACGACACTCCGTCGTTAGCTGAGCTAGTATAAAACACACACACACACATACATACACACACACAGGACTCTCATCTGAGAGCATTTTTCCCTTTTTATTTTCATATACTGTTATGACCGGTTATTAAGGGTCAATAAATAAATAACTCAACCCGGAGATATGAGGTGCCAACATAAATGTATCCAAAAGTCTCTGAGGAGGGTTCTCCTTGGTTCAACCTACACGAAGACTGGCAAGGTGCTTACTACGGCTGCTGCTTCTGCTCTCCGCTCGACAAGCTTAGTTTTTGGAAAATTTATTTAATCCAACTTGAAATATTTATGTTAATTATTGACCAACGTAATACTTACTTTTATTTGTGTGAAGTTTTTTGAGAAAAGTGAACACATAGCTAAGTCAAATTTATATTGCACTTATCTAAGCACTTATACACATATATACATATATAGACCCAAATAAAAGCACAACCAAATTGATACTTAGCTTAGGTTCTTTGTTTTCTTTTCTTTCAAAGAATAGTTGTCTTCGAAGATTCATTACTTTTCAGGTATGTAACGTTGGTTATTTGAAGCGACGTCATTCCATATCGAAAAGTTTTTGTTGACTGTTATTTGTTATACGCGTCTTTTTAAACAACGTCTGCTTATTTATAGTTATAAAATTAATATTTACACAAGGACAGCTTTTTATTCTCAACCAATAAAAAACGTCCTTTTAATTATTCTTAAAAAATGATACTTGTGAGAAGTTATATTTATTTTATTTAATTATTCAAATTTTGTAATTTTGTTTTATATTTCAAAATTATATTGAAGGAATATTTATTTCTAACATCGTTCTTGATTAATATTCTCTTTGGTAAGTCTATTATTGTGGTCATAGGTGAGTCACCGACAACATATACATTTTCCGTCAGTTTTTCTGACCTGTGATAATGAACTGTACAAAAGAACTTTCTCCCTTTTATGACATTCGCACATATTTTTTCATTCTCTTTACTTGTTCAAATTTTTATCGATAAATTCTATCAAGTTTTTCGAATCTTCGCAAAATACTCTCAACCATCGATGACCATTTGTGATTATCTTTTTACCATTGCCCGTGGTGCAATGGTTACCGTCGTAGGAAATGGACACGGCGACAAGAGTTCAAATCCTGGACGAGGCTGATTGCATTTCACATAGCACTAATACCCTTGGGAAAGGTATGAATCCAATTATTCTCCTTCCAGCTATGGGTAAATAGTAGGACAGACTAGGTTCTTCAGCCATGGTGAGGCAACTAGTCTAGGAAAAGGAAAACTCTGAATTCAAACCTGTTAAACAAGGTGTAGGGGAGGGCGCTACTCTTTTCCCTAGATAGCTCCGCCTTACCCTTTACCTGTACCTTATAATGCTGAGTGTTAAGCAAGGAAGCATCAAGTATCATTTTTTCAGTCTTCAGAGGGAGGGGTAGCGAGAGAGGGTCAAGGATATCCGTGCTGATGGTGCAACATGATGATGATGATGATATATAGGGTGTTTCAAAAAATCTATCTCAAATTCTTGTGGGGTGTTGCTGCCAGGACTTGTTCAATATTGCTCGCAACATTCTTGTGTAATTGCCGTCTAGCTTCTTCTCCAGCCGTTTAGTTAGCGTCCAAATAGTGCATCCATATAGCAGTATCGACACGGCCGCTGCCTGGAAGTGACTGCGTTTCATTTTATCGGTCAGGTTTGATTTCAATATGATCGAGAGCCTATCGATAGTTGTCCATGCCTTCGTTAGCCGTGTGTCGATGTCTTTTCGGTTGATGAGACACTGCTTCCTTGGTAGGTGAATTTGTCTACCAGTTTCAGAGAGGTTCTGTCTAGTGTGGAAATGTCACCTGTTTACTGCCTCCCATCACGAAAACTATCCAAGCTAGACGAACCAGACATGCAGGACACTGCTGGAGAAGCAAGGACGAGCTCATAAGTGATGTACTCCTATGGACCCCCGCATATGGCCGAGCAAAAGCAGGACGACCAGCTCGAACATACATACAGCAGCTATGTGAGGATACGGAATGTAGCCCTGAAGACCTGCCAGAGACGATGAACGTTAGGGAAAAGTGGCGAGAGAGGGTCAGGGATATCCGTGCTAGCGGCACGACATGATGATGATGATCTCAAATTCTAACAGTATGGCGAATGCAATGGCAACGGAGTTGGTTCAGGAATTCGCCGCTTAAAGAACCAAATCCGTTGCCATTGCATTCGCCATTTTGACACTGCCTAATTGCAGTTAAGACTCCGCCAGTCAACTACTTTCACCCCCCAGTTCGCGGTGAAAATTATTGATGAAAAATATTTGTACAACTGTATAAATAAACGTTTGTTACTGTTTATAACAAACGCTTTTTCGTCATTTTTCTTTATTTGCTTGACAACTTTTCTTCTCTCCAACACGAACTCCAACCTTCATCGACTGGACCACATCCATTTTCTCTTTCCTCGGATCTTAAAGCCACGTGGGCGTGGAAAAAAAACAGAGAAAGACCAGTCGACACATGTGGTAATCACGAGACCAGCGGCCAACTAGGTGCCGTGAAGCTATAGTACCACATATGTAGAAACAACTCAAAGTTCTTTGTTAAATGTTAAAAACGTTTTTTTCCTTTTCAGTGTATGGCGTTTCAATATCTAAAAAGAAAAAACCACAAAACATTTGATAGAATTTTTAATTGTTTCTACACACGCTATTAAAGTTTCAGATCCTTTCAACGAGAATTGGTCAAGTTATTAGATTACGAAATGGTATTGATTTTTTTCCAAAACACCCTGTATTTAATGGAAATATTTCACTGCAAATTAATGAAAACACACATAAATTAGTAGTGTACATTTATTTTTTATTTTTTTAAATAATTACTGATGGTTGGAGTGATAATTGGTTTGTTTTGCTTAAAAGGTTTTTCAAAAAAGCACTCAACAAATTGTCTTAATTGTAGTTTTCGAACGGTAAAATTTCAACCGATAGAAACGAAAAAAAAAAAAAAAAAAAAAAGAGATCATGTCATTTTTTAAGTCAACCTAATTTCGTTCTGAACTGAATGTTAATTAATTCTTTGTCTTTAAAAACTCCAAGGGTATTTGTCTGGATTTTGTGAACTATTTGGGAATTTTATTTTCACAAGAGGGTCAAAAAATTTCTATTTCTAATAATTCAATTCAACATAAGTCATTTGTTTGCACTCAGCTTAAATGTTGAATATTTCTAGTAAGCGAGTTCGAACTCCAGTCGCGGTATTACGTTCACTTTCGGAAAAATACCCTTGGGAAAGGCATGAAACCTCTTATTCCTTTAACTATTGGTTAAATAGTATCACTGCTGTTCTTCTACAAGGAAGGCTTTGGCATTAAATAACCTACGAAGGTTGATATGCCATTAAACAAAGAAACCAAACCAAACCTGAACAGTTCTATTTGACCGGAGATTGGTATAATAGTTAGAGTGTTCGCCAATGGCCCGGTTCAATCCCAGGTCGAGTTCATACCAAAAACACAAAAAAATGTTACTTGATGCGACCATGCTTAACACTCAGCATTATAAGGTACGAATCAAGGGTAAAGAAGAGCAATCTAGGGAAAGGAGTAGCGCCCTTTCCAACACCTTGGTGTAGTAGCTATCGAAAAGGGAGACTTGGGGTCACCCTCGACTACGGTCGCCAACTTTATTTACTTACTTTTATTTGACCCGTAGATAGGACTCTATGAGGTGCTGCCACTCCGAGCCAGACTGGACTTGGGAACAATGGCAAGTACTCTGCATTCCCCAGGCACCAGCATTACTGGAGACTCACCATCAAGTGATGCTGAGTCTCCAGTGTCATATCCAGGTCACTTGTTGCGGTTAGGAGAGGGGATCAAACTCATCTGCAGAGATGCAATCGATGTATTCTATATCATAGAATTATTAGTGTAAGATAGCAATACTTGAAACCATTTAACTGGGCAGAAACAATAGCAATACTAGTGTGCAAACAAATTAGTTCTTACTCATTTAAAAATAAAATTACCGACCAAATAATCTCTTTCGTAACATGTATATCTTTTTAGACGAGGGTTAACAAATGAGTGATGTAAAATTGTAATTGTTATATAGCAATACTTGTAACCATTTAACCGTGGGAAAAAAAGTGCTCAGGCTAGTTTAAAAATTCAACAAAATGTGTTTACAAATCATAAATATTTTGCGTATTTGATGGTATATAAGACGTATAGGTGTATAAGACAAACCCCAATTTCAGCTTGGGCAAATCAAGAAAAAAACAAAGTACTAATATAAAATGTGATGAAATTAATCTAATGAATATTATCAAGAACACTTTTAATCTGCATAATAGCCTTTTAAATAAAGACAATAAGTATATGAAAGTTACTTTAAATTCGAAGCTTTTAGGAGTTGCCAGGCAGGTAATTTCGACCGACTATTGCGAATTTTAAACCTACATATGGCATATAAGACGCAGGGGAATTTTAAAAGATAGTTTTAGTAAAAAAAAAAATGCGCCTTATATACCGTGAAATACGGTAGAAGTCGAGACGAGCTCATAAGTGATGAACTCCTATGGACCCCTTCACATGGCCGTGCAAAAGCAGGGAGGCCAGCTCGAAACTACATACAGCAGCTCTGTGAGGATAGGGGATATAGCCCTTGAGACCTACCGGATACGATGAACGATAGGGAGGGGCGGCGAGAGAGGGTCAGGGATATCTGTGCTGATGACACAAGATGAGATGATGATATGTATGAAGAGGATTTGGTATTATATAACCTACAATGGTTGATATGCCATAAAACAAAACAAAATCAATTTTGTGTCGCTTCAGAAGCCGGACGATTCACTTTGCTCTACAGAGCAGGTATTGCCAAGGGAAAAGGCTACAAGGAACCAAATAATAATATCCTCACCTACACAAGATCACTCCCACACCAGCTGAATTTAAACCCGAGCTATTGTATGAAGTGTTTGGGAAACTTCAATTAAAAAAAAAAAAAAAAAAAAAAAAAAAAAAAAGAATTGTATAAATGATTTTATACAAACATTTGTAATCCTAACTCTTTTAGATGACAATGAAGTGTTTAGTTTACCATAAAATAATTTATTAGTTTCCAACAAAAATAATTGTGATTTGGGCTATATCAAAATTTATGTATATCTTAGAATGAACTATGATCTATCTATATTCATATAATACCAAGTCATTAAAAATGTTATCATTCTTATGGAAGTCATCATCATAGTCATTATGGCGTGCCGCTAGCACGGATTTCCCTGACCCTCTCCCGCGACTTGTCCCTCACTCTCAGCAAGTCTTCCATGCTACATCCTGGATCTGTACAGAGCTGTTGTAGATAGGTTCTAGCTGGTCACCCTACCCTTGATTATCTGGTCTCATTGGGTGCCCCATTCATATGGCCTTGTGCCACATCTAAGCAAAAAAAAGCTTAGTAAATTACTACCCTTGCTCGTGTACGTGAGGGGCTCTACAGAAGTACATTGCTCACGCAATCGCCCTTACTTCTCCATCAGGGTCCCACATGTTTTGCTCGTTTAATTTGGATGGTTTTCGAGATGGGTGGTAGGTATCCGTACAACCGCAGCTTCCAGGACTTATTCAATACAGCTCGCTGCATTCAGGCACAATTGCCGTCAAGCTTTCTCTCCATACGCTTAAAGGAGTACTTTTATATTATTTCAAACATGTTTAGCATTCTTGAAATCTCCCACAGATAATTAAAAAAAAATGTTAATGTTTTTGGCAGTATCAACCTCATACCTTTTTTTTATTATTTTATACATAGACTTTTAGAACGACAAAATGTTCTTTTTCTAAATTTAAAAATCGTCTATGTATAAAAGATATAATCTTAAATCAGTCGTCATCCCGACTTTCAAAGAGAATTATTTTGGATCAACCATCAATCAAGTTATTTTGTTTCATCAAAGAGTCGGTAAGATGAAGTTAAATGAGTTATTGTCTCAGCGTTTTAAAGAGAATGTGCCAAATAGCAAAACGTCGTCAAAAATCAATGATTGACACAAGACCAAGTTACCTCCCTTACATCAAATGGTTGGTAAAGCGTGTTTAAATTAATTTTGATTCACTGATCCAATTGAAATACGTAGACAATGATCCATGTACTTTTCTCTCAAACAAAAAAATAAATAAATCAGGAGATAGAGACATCTCTCTCTATATATTATATATATATATATATATATATATATAAAAGAGAGAGATAAAAACCATTGTAGGTTATTTAATGCTAGATCCTCCTTATACATATATATATATAAGATAAAAAAAAAAAAGTAAAAATAAAATTTAAAAAACACCTTTCCCGTGTGATTACGTAAGAAACGGTTACTGTAAACGCGTAATAACATCGACCGCCGAAAGTAAGCGCGTTTTTTTGGGGTTTTTTTGTTTTGTTTATTTAAATCACAAACTGCACTCAAATGAAGATTAACATCCAATGTAGTCTCTGCATTTAATTGATCTGGCGTATATATATATATATATATATATATATATATATATATATATATATATATATATATATATGATTCTCTTAATACCCTGTCCCTGCTTGGTAGCGCCAGTACCGCCTGGAGCGACGGAAACTGTTATCACTCCTGGTTGGCGGCTGATGAGGACATGGTATCGCACGTGCTTTCACACGTATGATTAAAAAATATATATATATATATATATGATAAATAAAAATATATTTTTAAAAAATCGTGTGTGTGTGTGTGTGTGTGTGTGTAGATTATCATCTAGCTTTTCCTCAAAAATTCTTACACTTTCCCCAAAGACAAATTGTCATTTTTTTTAAATACTGTTACATTATTAAAATAAATTTTTTTGTTCTATAATAAAATTCAGTTTTATTTTGATCTTTGTCATACATGTGACAATTGGGGGTTGGTTTCTTTTCTTTGTTTAATGGCCCATCAATTTTTGTGGGTTATTTAATCGAAAGGGGGTGAATAAAGGGATTCATTACCTTTCCAAACTAGCTCGTTAGCCTCTGCCTCATGTGAGAATTAGAAAAGTTGAAGTGATTTTATGGAGATCACCAAGAGAGGGGACAAGGATGTGGAAGGGAGCATGTGGAAAAACTGAAATTATATCATACAGGAGCATCCAGACATGTTAAATTTTTTACTTTAATAAAATGAAATAAAATATATATATATATATATACACAGAAAAAAATTTTTAAAAAATAAAAAAATAAAAAATAAAATAAAATATTATGATAAGTACTTTTCATTAAATCCTAAAAGAAAATTTCTAATTTTATTTTATCTGAAATGTACACAACCTCAAGATGAGATGAAAAAAAATGTTAATATTTCAACCACCATATAATTTTGACAACAAACAGTACTGATGGTGGAGGACATTGCCTGCTTTCATTAATACTCCTTGCCGAGTTCGATTTTCACTGAGTGACCAATAAATCTGTCCTCGTACTAAACCAAGAGAGGTTTAGTCGTTGACAATGTTTCGTATGTAAAGAGCGACTCTCGTGGTATATTGGTAAGAAAGCAAGACAAATAGACCATTGTTAGAGTTTGATTCTCACAGGGTGCCCCCATACTTCTGGCCTTTTACTAAACAAAGTGAACAACAACCACATCTGATGGTGCTAAATTGAAGAGGAATATCCCACTTCTCACTCCTTTGGTGGATTGCAGGGTGGCTGCGTCTTCTCAATCTAAAGAGTGGGATTTACCTATAAGCAATATAATCTAATGAGATCTCCAGTGTGAGTGATACTCAAGACATCATTTTCTTAAATATATTTTTTATATCATCATTAGTTTTTATTCTTACACACTAAGACGCGCGCATGCACGCACACACACACACACACACACACACACACACACAAGTAAAAGTAAAGTTGCCAACCGTAGTCGAGGGTAACCCAAAGGCTCCCTTTTCATTAGCTACAATAGAGTTGTAGAGGAGGTCGCTACTCTTTTCCCTGGATTGAACCACTTTACCCTTGATCTATACCTTATAATGCTGAGTGTTAAAAAAGGTAGCATAAAGTACCATTTTTGAGTCTTTGGTAGGACTTGACTAGTGATTGAACCCCAGTCTCCCAGGCCACAGACAAACACTCCACCCACTAGGTCAGGTAAAAACAAACAATTTCTTCCATGCTGGAGCCTTGTCAGTAATGCAGTATATTTACACCTATTAGAAGAACAGTTGGTCATGGCTTATGGCATATCAACCCTTGTAGGTTATTGAAAGCCAAATCCTATTATATATACATTTTTTTTGAAGGAAAAAAATTGTTTAGACACAGTTAAAATGGTTTAAAGTATAGCAAATGATTAAATATATCTAATTAACCATGGGACCCTAATAGGTACTACCACTGTGGCAGAGTAGAACTGGCAGTAATGGCAATGAGGAACTAAATGGGAACACTACAAGGGTGCTAAGAATTAATTTTTAAACACATCCAGGAAATAGCTCCCAACAAAACAGCAGCTGTATGGCCACACATCTCCCACCACACAAACTATTCAAATAAGATGATCAAGATATGCTGGCCATGACCTGGTGAAATAAAGACCAACTCATTAGCAAGCAGCAAAATCTTATATTCACCAGCTTTGTGCAGACACTGGATGCCGTCAAGGGGACCTACCAAGAGTAATGACCATAAGGACAGATGGCAAGAGACTCAAAGGAATCAGTGCTGTTAGCATACCTTATTGATTTTATATATATATATATATATATATATATATATACATACATACATATATACACACACACACACTTTTTTTTTCTTTCAACAAACATTAATAAATTTTTTTTTAACAAAAACCCGCTTAGAGAAGGGTCTCAAGTTTTATATAGCTTAGGGCCTTACCAGTGGAAAGTCAGGTTCAGTGAATTTGTCATGAAGAAACACACACACACAATTCCCTAACTAGCAAACATTTTTTTTTACTAAGTACAATAACACAAGAACGATAATGCCCTCACTTTTAATCATAATATTTTGCAAAACAATCTCACAACATGGAGGAAGGTGGTCAGAATGGCTTTATACATTAACACTGAATTGGTCAATGAGCAGCTAATAGGAAAATGCCTTACATTGTACTATCATAAAATATAAATATTGCTCTGTGTACTGTTAACAAAAAAAATGTTGCTCTGTCTGCAAAAGGGTTGAATCCAACCTGTTTTGCATCATCAATAACCCCATTTCTTGTAGCCTTTTTAGAAAAAAGGCTAAAAGCCTCCTACTGAGTGACTCTTAGTAAAAAGAATATAAATAAAAATCAAAGACAACAGACAGGTAGATATCAACAATACAGTCAGGAAAGATATATCAATTTCACACAATTGTTGCTGATATGTACATCCATACAAAAATGTGTCAATTTAAAATTGTTCATTATTTTATAAAGATTGATGAAAAATTTATAACAAATACAAGAAATTTTTATTTTTATTTTATCATTAAAATTGAATGTAACAATGAAGAAAAAACTGAGAAAAAAAAGAAGAATAGAAATCCCTGACAGTTGTTTGATGACATTGAATAATAAAAAGAGAAAAGAAATAAAAATACACTTGGATGAGTTAAATTTATTTTCAGTCGATTCATTTTATGCTTTTCTTTTTTCATGAAGGAACAACTGCAAAAAATTCCTGAATCAAAGAAACTAAAATTCTGACTTTTATTTCCACTGCTTTTTGATGGAAATGTTCTTCTCTGAATCTTTTTGCATCACCTGAAAAAAAAAAAAAAAGGTAGAAAAAGGATCAGAATAAAAGATAAGACAATGATGAGGGATGCTTGATGGGGCGGAAGGGCAACAAAAAGATGATTAAGCGGGTGAGCAACAAAAGGATGCTCAACAGGTAAGAGGTGAAAGCAGCAAAATAATGTTAGATGGACAAGAGACGACAGTCAAACAAATTGCAAATATTATGGAAATTCCTTCTTCAAAATTAAAAAAAAAAAAAAAAAAAAAGTTAACATTTTCTAAGCATTTAATATTTAGTCACTAATAATTTAATCAAATTTTCAATTTATAACTTGGGGGTGTCCTCATGGAGTAATGGTTAAAGCGATTGACGGCGGAATCGTAGTAAGCGAGTTCGTACTCCAGTCGCGCTATTACGTTCACTTTCGGGCAAATACCCTTGGGAAAGGTATGAACCCCCTTATCCTCCCAGTTAAGGGTTAAATAGTACCACTACTGTTCTTCTAGGAGAATGGCTTTGGCATTGAATAACCTACAAAGGTTGATATGCGATTAAACGAAGAAACCAAACCAATTTATAACTTGCTCGCCTAATACGCAATACAGTGAGCATTAGGTAAATGGAACCACCATAGCCTCTTATTTCAAACAAAACAGTTGCTAATTATTCATAATGAATTAAAAAGAAAACAATAAATGAATAAACAAGGCTTAGAGTTAATAAATTTTGTTTCTAAATCTCCAACAGAGTCTCAGTGGTCAAAATAAAATCAGAAATGAAAAATTGAATTATTTAAGAAAGAGTGCATGTATAAAATTGAAAAATGAATGATAACTTGGATATATGACTGCCTACTACATCTTGACAGATGAGAGCCGACTTTATGACCAAAACTATAATTCAAACATCCTGACTAATTACTAATTCCTGTTCATGAGCTCTCAAGTGACTCTTTGCTGATTTAACGAGACTTAAGGCAAATATGACAAATGTGGCTTATATTTTATACAAAGTTATTTAAATTGGTTACTGTTTGATGGTGTATCAACCCTTGTGGGTTATCTAATGACAGGGTAAATGGGATTCACTGGTGGAATATCATTTTTAAGAATCTTCACGTGTCGTTTTCCTCCAGAACTTGATTTGCACACTTTACCAAAAATCACATCCTTGAGGATGAGGTGGCAATGAAAGAACTTAAGCTATCATAAGACAATAACTGAATTATTTTTTTAAAAAGTCCTTTTCAAAGAGTATGCATAAAAATCTGAAAGTCCACTGATAGCTTGGAGATCATATATATATATATATATATATATATATATATATAAAAAATAGAAAACCAAACAAACAACATAGCATTAAACATAGGCACTAATATACTAAAAACATTTAATAACTAACCTTAACCGTCCTCCAAACCGAATGGACCGACCATGTATAAAAAAAAAATTAAAAAACCTTCCAAATAAATATAACTCACACCAAACAAAAACTAAAACGAATAGTTGCCTGAGGATGACCAGAGACAAAGTTGAAAGTGCATGGGTAAATATGGGACAATTTCTCCACCATCTGAATCCCAACATATGAAAAGAAACATGAAGACATGAACATCTACCCATGAAGATCATAAGGAAAAAATATTCTGTGATCTACAACAAAGCCTGTTTGAACAATGACTTACTGCCAAAATACACAATGTGTGTGTGTGTGTGTGTGTGATGACTCGTGCATTCATTTTGATGTGTGCGCATCTGTGCATAGAAAGAAAATCCCTTTGAAAAAAATCAAGAATAAAAAATCTAAAATATGATCAATCATTATTGGGTTAAATCTTACCTTTGCTACAGCAAGTTCAAAATCTTCTTGTGTGACATGAACTCGTCTCTCCCTGAGAGCATACATCCCAGCCTCTGTACAGACACCCTGCAAGACAAAAAAAATGATCCAAATCATCTCCAGTGAATGGATATAAAAAGAAAAGAAAAAAAAAAAGTAAAGGGCAAAGTGAGAAAAGTAAACGATAGGTTTCAGTCCTTTGTTTTATTGGAAGACAAAATGGGGTTGTCTGCCTTGTCATAGTGTTAGAGGAGCTCTCTCATATCGCATGTCTTTTTTACTTATGTGATGGGACGAGCACGAGAATCTTCCGCTTTCAGGAACAGGACTTCAGAAGCAGCAAATATAGTTGTCCGCTACTCAACAGCAACACACAACTTCCTCTTGGTTCCAGACCAGAGAAATAGTAAGTGACTTCTACCTATTTGTGTATAGACTTTTCATGTACACTGAACGCATTGCGACTTTTTTATAGCTTGGGATAGGAACTCGGTTCCCGCCTTGTAGGTTGTTATATTAAATGTTATATATCAATTGACTTGTCTGTACTTTTTCACGCTGAATGTTCTGTGTTAGGTTAATCTTTTTGGATAACTTAATGCATTATAAGAAACAGGGTGTTATCTGTGAATCAACACCTAAATAAAACTTATAATTTAATGGCATATCAACCTTCACGGGTTGTTTAATACAAAAGCCATCCTTGTAGAAAAACAGGAGTGATATTTAACCAATAGCTGGGGTTGGGGGGATAAGGGGGTTCATACTTTTCCTAAAAGGGCAAGTCTGAAAGTGAAGATAATAGCATCATTGGTGTTTGAACTCATTTAGGTCGAGAGTATAATCCAGCACTTTAACCATTATACAACGACAACAGGTAAAAGGGTTATAAGACGTTACATAATATATGATGCAAATAGGTATTAATGCAATACTTAATATATTTCACAAAAAAATAATATATAATATCTAAATGCTCAAGGAAAAAGAAGAATAATGTGTTACAGGTCAAATCTGACACAAACCAAACTAACAAGACATGGTATATCAAACCTACATTGAATATCTAAATGCTCAAGGAAAAAGAAGAATAATGTGTTACAGGTCAAATCTGACACAAACCAAACTAACAAGACATGGTATATCAAACCAACATTGAATATCTAAATGCTCAAGGAAAAAGAAGAATAATGTGTTACAGGTCAAATCTGACACAACCCAAACTAACAAGACATGGTATTATCAAACCTACATTATCTATCCTTAAATAGAGAGAAAAAAAAAATTAATTTCTTGAAGCCAAAGATAATACCAAGCATGTCTTCACATTTTATAAGACAATGTATATAAGATTATATTACAATCACCTACCTAAAGAGCAGTGTCTTATCAACCAAGACAGATATTGACACACGACTAGCATAGACAGCTATTGATAGGCTATCATATGGAAGCCAAACCTGACCAATAAAATGAAGCACAGTTTCTTCAAAGCAGCGGTAGCATTGATACTGCTATATGGATGTACCACGTAGACACTAACAAAACATGTGGAGAAAAAAAACTTGACAGTAATTACACGAGACTGTAGCGAGCAATATTGAACAAGTCCTGGAGACAGCATCCCACAAAACAGCAACTGTACTGCCACCTACCACCCGTCATAAAAACTATCAAAATTAAATGAACCAGATATGTGGGACACTGCTGGAGAAGTAGGGACGAGCTCGTAAGCGATGTGCTCCTGTGGACCCCTTCACAGGGACAAGCAAAGGCAGGATGTCCAGCTCGAACATACATACAGGAGCTCTGTGCCGATACTGAATGTAGCCCAGAAGACCTGCCAAAAACAAGAGACAATAGGTAGGGGTGGCGAGAAAGGGTCAGAAATATCCGTGCTGATAACGCGAGATGACGATGATGAAATATTATATAGTGAGATTGTGAATGCAGCAAGTTCTTTGCAAAATACCCAGGTTACCTGCTATACACAGTGAATTCACAAGACCATTCGTTTACTTATGATAGGATGCAAAATACATTAAAATCTTCACTCACGAGTAGTGATATCTTTGCTTAAATATATTCCCAATACCAATCTATAAATTGTTCAGTCAGTTAGGGCTGTAGAATACACCAACTGCACCTCTGCAGAGGGTTAAGAACCCCTACCCACCCACTAATGAGTGTACTGGATGTGACACTAAACAATCCGATGTTGAGGTTCCAGTAATGCTGGAGCTTTGGGGAATGTAGAGTACCCCTTCATTGCTATCACTCTCAAGTCCAATCTGGTCTGGAGTGGTAGCACCTGATAAAGTCCTATCGGTGGATCAAATAGAACTAAACTGTGTACTTATGCTAAACTGAATTGCTTGAAATAGAACTGTTTTGACATTCAACTGCTTGAAGCAAAAACTACACTTATACTAAACCAAATTGTTTGAAATTTAATTTGGTGTTAAATGACCCAAAAAGGGTTGTTACGTCATAAAACAAAACCAAACAAACAACCTATTAAAAGAAAAACTGTAAATGGCTGCTATATTACGTCTTTCATAATTTGTACTGTAATTATTTCAGTGTAAGACACTATTTTTTTTCAGACTTTTACCCCAAAAGTTAGGTGTGTATTATACACAAAAACTATATAAATGGTTTTATTTTTTTTTTGTTTTTTTTTTCTTTTGGGCCGAAGTTGCAACAGAATGACCAAAATTTATAGCCAGAGTTTAAACAAATGTGTTGTTCAATCCAAGATTGAACATTGATCCTCCCTTTGTTAATCACACCATCACAGGGTTTTCTCCCAGGTTACTTTTGCAAAGCCTATTCCCTCTTGAGAAAATTCTCAACTGACCTTGACCTCAGCTCCAGAAGCACCTGGCATCATCTCAGCTATTTTTCGGAGATCAATTCCACGAGTCAAATTCATCTTCCGAGAATGGATCTTGAGGATATCAAGGCGAGCCTACAAACAAGATGAGAAAGAAAAACATTTTTCATTAAAAAAAAAAAAAAAAAAAAAAAAATTTAAATCAATTACACACACTCACACAAAATAATTCTTGCTTCCTGTCTTACAAAGCTAAACAATTATCAATCCTTTTTCAATCTGTAAGAATATGAAAGCCTGTTTCAACAAACAGGATAGCAGAAAAGGAAATTAAAACAAAAGACAATAAAAAGAAAATAAAATAAAACAAGTATATATTTTTTTAAATTTGTCTAATAAATTCACTAGATGACATTTTTGATAGTTTAGCTCATGGGTGAATAGAGCAATAGCCAACAAATTTTCATTGTTTAGTAAGAGGGCTCTGTAGCATGTAATTAGTACAAAAAAAATGTTCAAAATTCCAAGTCTTTAGGAAGGGTTTAATCTTTAATGAAAGTATAAGAGTTGACTGATCTTTTGTGTCCATCAGGTTAGCTAAACTGAATCTTTATCTTTTGTATAACCAGATAAAGTAGAAATTCTGCTGAAACCAAAGTCAGGGCAAGCGCACTAGGAGACAAAGTCTTCATGATTTGCTGCGACATTTCGCTCCAAAAAGTTCATGTTTTTCTATTATATAGACAAGATCAGTTGAACGTAGGGGAACCCATAGGAAGCAAGTCAGAGAAAAAGGGAGCACAGAGACAAAAACTGACCAATCACCTCAGCATTCCTCTCCTTTTCAGACAATAGGGGCAGGTGCTGACTGAAAGGATGGACCTCCAGTAGTTAGAGTTAGTCAATAGTTTTAATCATTTGAACATACCAAAACTGTATGCACAAAAAAAAAAAAAAAAAAAAAAAAAAAAATCACTAACAACAGCTATGATAATTTCACAACTGTTTTTAGGCAGATATGTCAAGCAGTTGAGTATGTCAACCTTTCTGAAGTTTTTTTATGCTAATTTGGTTGGTTGTGCTTTATGGCATATCAAACCTTCTGGGTTATTAAATGCCAAATCCTGTGTGTATATATATAGGCAGGTAAATAGATATCCCATTAACACTTACCTCTTCATTTGGAGGAGGGAATTCAATTTTTCGGTCGATACGGCCTGGACGCAACAAGGCTGGATCTAATATATCAATACGGTTGGTGGCCATGATAACCTGTAAGTAAGAAGACAAATATTTCATATTACAAAATGACTTATCACAAACTTGACAATATTATTTTCAGCTTTTCTTCCTTTCACCTTTACTCTAAGTTTTGCAATAAGATGGCAAAATGAGGATCTGGAATATTTTCTACATAAAGAAATTTTTTTAGCAATGCGACCAATAAATTTTCTTTGCTTGCAAACACTCAGTTATAAATTGAATAATATCTTATTTTGGCACATCAACAACCACATGGATAACCTAACATAGACATCAGTTCTTAATCGGGGGGGGGGTCTGGTCCTAGTGGTGTAATGGTTAAAGCACTGGACTGAATCGTAGTAAGCGAGTTTAAACTCCAGTCGCACTATTACATTCACTTTCAGATGAACATCCTTGGGAAAGGTATGAACCCCCTTATCCTCCCAGCTATGGGTTAAATAGTATCACTACTGTCCTTCTAGAAGGATAGATTTGGCATGATGAGTTGATATACCATTTAAAAGAATGATTTGTTGTCACACTGACTCTCGTTGGGTTACACCAAAACCAGTTGAACATTTATGGTCTCCTATTTTGATATTTGATACTACATAACTTTGTGAAGAAATTATTATTATTATTATTAGTCAAAAAAAATGTGGGATTTTAAAAAAATGATTGAAATGGAATGTAGAAACTAAACGGCTGGAGAAAAAGCTAGACGGCAATTACACAAGAATGCTGCGAGCAATATTAAACAAGTCCTGGCGGGAAACACCCCCACAAGGCACCAACTATACGGCTACCTGCCTCCCATCACAAAAACTATCCAAGTTAGACGAACCAGACATGCAGGACACTGCTGGAGAAGCAGAGACGAGCTCATAAGTGATGTACTCCTATGGACCCCCACATATGGCCGGGCAAAAGTAGGACGACCAGCTCGAACATACATAGAGCAGCTCTGTGAGGATATGGGATGTAGTCCTGAAGGCCTGCCAGAGGCGATGAACGATAGGGAGAAGTGGCGAGAGAGGGTAGCGGCATGACATGATGATCAAATTTAACCTATAAAGAGTTATTATGTCATGAATCAAATAATCCAAATCAAACCAAACATTTAGATATTAATCAAATTTTAGCATTAAATAAACCATAAGGATTTGATATGCCATTAAATAAACTAAGAAAAAAACAATCAAACATTTAGGAATTAAATCAATTTCAGTATGAAATAACCCCTAAGGAGTTGATATGCCATTAAATAAACCAAAGCTAAATTTAAGTGAAGGCATAAACCTCAACCCTTAGTTTAAGGCAACATTATGCCAGAGTGACCTCAAGAAAGAAGAAAATTTGATAATAGTACAAAAAGATGAAAGCTCTCAAACAGCTTTTGAAGAAAGAAAGAAAAAAAAAACAATTACAATGCAACATTCAGGCCTAAGGAAAACGAGGAGGAAGCAAGCAAGAAATATAAAGCCTTAAATATTCAAGCTGTTCCCACTTACAAATTTTAACCTTTAGCACTTCATAGATGCCTTTGTCCTAACACAGCAGGCGACTGCCTCTGCTAACCAAACAATAGTGTGTTTGAATATTGCAACTATGATGACGACAGCAAAAAGAACCTTGACTGAAATAAGGCTTTTAAAGTTACTAAGTGCATAAAATCTTTGCACTCCGATGGAGATGGGGGTGGAGAGAGAGAAAGCAATGTAAAGTGCTAAAATGCATTTGCATAAAAATAAGTTATTTCCCTGGCAAATTGATATTCATACAATAGTTGAATGGTGCCAAGCACAAGGGTTTCTCGGGTTTTATTCAAACAGCCATATTTATTTATAAATATTTCAAGGTTTTTGTTAGATTATTGTCGTAGGTATAAGCAATAAACAATTTCCTCTCTAAAATGAATGACTATCAACATTGCATCCTGGGCAAAATTATTATTCCAATTACAATTAAAAGAAATAAAAACCTTTCTTATGAAAGCCATTTAATTTGACGTTTCCTTTAAGGAAAAGAACATCTTGCTGATGTTGAATTTACTTATTCAAAACTTTCTTTTTTGGATTTAAAACTAAACTGGATTACATAATCTTAATTGAATCGAGACTTGATACCAATCATTTGAATTGAACCCTTTTCACAAGTTTATTTTCTGTATTACCATTTAGTTTGATTTCATTGGTTAATGGCATATCAAACTTTGTGGTACTATTTAACCCATAGCTAAGGAGATAAGTTTCAAACCTTTCCAAAGTGAAGGTAATAGCATAATTGAAATTCAAACTCCCAATGATGTCACACTCTGGTTGGTTGGGTTTTATGGCATGGAAAGTACCTTTGTAGGTAATTTAATGCCAAATCCATTTTTATAGAAATAATCAGTTCCATTTCAAACAATTCAGTGTAGCACAGAAAGACAGTTCCATTTCCAAAAAATCAGTTTAGCATAAGTACATGGTTTAATTCTGTTTGACCCATAGATAGAACCCTATCAGGTACTACCACGCCGGACCAGAGTGAACCTGAGAGTAATGGCAATGAAAGGGTACTCCACATTCCCCAAAGCTCCAGCATTACTGTAACCTCACCATCTGAATAACAGAATCGCCTGTCATTATTCAAGAATTTGATTATTCAACATGATATTACAGTAACCCAATACAGTGAAAAATTATGAAAATTTAGCCAGAGAAATATTATCCAAATTGACAGGAAGAGGAGCAGATAAAAGTAAGAAATAATTCACTCATAAAAATATTGATGGTTTATACAAATAATTACATTCACATGACTGAGGCATTTCAAGGAATGGAAAGTACCAGCTGAGGTTGGCAGTATTCTGGTAGATGGTGCACGGATATGTTGCTGTGTGCAAATTCAGGAACAAACGCTTTAAGAGTTCAAATTGGGTTATAATGAGACGGAAGATAACAAAAACATTCGTTAGACAAAAGTTGAAGGCACAATTAATCACAGTACAATAACCAGGCGGCTCAAAAAGTTTTACTCAGGATGTAAGAACCTCAACAAACAGGCAAGGTTAGACAGGTCTAAAAACATGGATTCTATGGCCATTCTCCAAGCTGTAGAGGCAAATCTAGTGAGCATCACCCGCAAGAGTGCCAAGCAAAAGATCAGCATCTCACAGTCAAGTGTGGTTAATCATCTTTATGAACTCAGCAAAAATATCCAAAGATGACAAACTATGCCTCATGTTACCAAAATATTGTAAAACTTTTGACTCATTCTAGTATTCACTATCCTTGGAATACCCAAGCCCATTTCAAGAAAAAAAAGAAAGCTTTAGAAAGCAAACATTAAAATGAAGCTGTGTGATGTAATTCACAGTCAAACAAGGGCAAAGGGAGGGGTGTTTCCTGATGTAGTATTCAATAATGGACTGGTCACAAAAAAGAAATGTCTGCAAAGGCAACCAACAACAAAGGTCATAAAGGGAAGAAAAAAAAAAAAAAAATCTAACATCCATCAGCTTTTGTGTGGCTAAGGTCATCAGTAGCAGCACGAGTGGGAGCAGCATCTTAATTGGTTGCCATGGCTGAGCCATTAAAAGTGGCTGTTTCATCACTTGGCTCATTGGAACTTGGAACAGACAAACCAGTCATAAAAACAGAAATTGATTTTAGCTCAATCATAAATAACAGATTGAGATCCAAGAATCTTAACCATTTACCAAGTTGATGAGGCACATTACAAAATGAAAAGCTGAAATATCCGATGACTAGACAGCTTCAATTGACAGAACAAGAGCAAAAGATTTTCACTTTCCAGTTTAAGCTGTTGAAAGGAATGATTAGTTTGGTTGGATTTTATGGCATATCAACCATTGTAGGTTATTTAATGCCAAATCCTATATATATGTATATATATCAAATATATATGATTTGGTTGGGTTTATGGCATACCAAACTTTGTAGGCTATTCAATGCCAAATCCTCTTTTTAAATACATAAATCAAATATATGATTTGTAAGCACATTTCATTGATAAAATTTTAAAATAGCCTGAATTCATTTTTTTTGGCACACAGTTATTTGGTTTTAAGCACAATTCTATTTGCTATAAATTATTTGTTTGTAGACATTTAAATGGATATACCTATATGATTTGTATGGGAATAGTTTGTAGGTAATTTCATTTTTAAATGAATTAGAACTAATTTGTTTGCACACTAGAATCGCTATTGTTTCTACACAAATGGTTTTTAATTACTGCTAACACTTATACCTGTATTTAATGTTAATCACTTGTTTGCATACAATGAAGTGGTGACAAGTATTGCTATTTAACACTAATTATTCTATTCAATATTACTCGTTCATTCACATAGAGTTAAAGGGTTCCAAGTATTATTATGTATCATTAATAATTCAATTAAACATCAGTCATTTGTTTACACACAATTAAATCATCAAACAGTTCTATTTCTAACAATTCTTTTTAATATAGATCATTTGATTGCACAGTTTAAATTTCAAACTGTCCAATTTTGACTGATAGATGGGATCCCAACAAGTACTACCACTCCAAGTCAAAGTAGACTTGGGAGGAATGGAAATAAAAAGAGTACTCCACAGTTCCCAAAGCACCAAGTCTCACCATCAGATGGTTTAATGTCATATCCAGTATTTCACAGCCTCAGCCAACTGGGCTCTGAAAGAAATAAGTTCAAATAAAGAGTTTAAGGGGTAGCACAAATATTATCTTCCTGTTTCGAGATCAGAAGATACTCCAAGCTCACCATTTCCTCTGTGTGTTTACCCAACCCCTCCACTATGAGCTGAATGTGACAGAAGGTCAATTTTTTTTAAAGCAAAGTTTAACAGGTTTAAATTCAGATTCTTCTTTCTCCAGGACTGGTTACCATACCAAGATTAAAGGACAATCTATCCATAGATGGAGAGAGAATAGTTGGATACATTAACTTTCCCAAGTGTTTTAGAGCCCTGTGAAATGCAAACAGCCCAGTCCAAAATTTGAACCAGGGTTGCGGTGTCCATTACCACCACAACCCCAAAGCACTGTCATTAATGTAAAACTCAAGATTTATTTTATCAATACAAAAACTTGGTCCTAATCAAAAACAGCCTTTTTTAGGACTTGGCCCTATTAAGTTTTTAACATGCAAGTCTTTAGATATATATTTTTAATCGACCAAATCTTATAACAACAGATCACTTTTTGGGCCAACTCTTCTAAAGATCAAGAACAAAAAGACTGGACACTTTGAAATATTTAATTGATGAGGTATGATGACCAAAACAATTATACACAGATATGTCTTAAAATAGAAATTGATCTTAGCTCAATCATAAAAACAGAAGAAAGCAATACCTGATTCTCAACCAGTTACCAGGTTAGTGAGGTTCTTTATAAAATAAAAAGTTAAAATATAAGACGATGACTCAACATCTAATATTGAAAGAGCATACAGCTCATAGGAAATTTAAAGATTCTGGCTTTCCAGTTAGAGCAAGGGGGAGAGGCAGCAAGAAGGTTCTGATATAACCTTCTACATCACAGCCGAGGGAAAAAAAACACACACGCACAAGATATAAATATGAGATTGTGGGGAAGAAACAAATTAGATGTTCAGAAGAAGAATTTACAAAAGTAGGTCTGGGGCAGAGATCAGTTTGTATTTCACTCCCCACGGCCACTAAAAAGAGCAAGAGGACAAAATTTAACATAGCAGGTATAAAAAGCCTGTCAAGTAGAATAAGGTTCAACTGAGATTATATATATATATATATATATATATATTATATTATATACATACACACAAACTTACATATAGTACTCACTTGTTGTCAATGACAGACTATGAAAGAGAGAGAGAAAAGTATCATGAAATGGCTCTATATAGGAATTAAACGTTTTTTTTATATAATTTCCAACAGTAGTAGTAGTAGTAGTAGTAGTAGTCTGCTTAAATTCAATGAAGTAAAAATTTAATTAGTGAGAAATTGTTGGCTTCCTGAGATGACAAAGTATTTCAGTGTATATAAAATGAAACAAATAATTATAGTCTAAAACCCAAAACATTGTATGCTGGAAAATGAACATATGGTTTATAAACATCAATTATTACACTTTTGATCTCCCTACTATGGAAATCGAAGGAGGAAGCTGTTAGTACCAATTATACTGTCATTAAATATGGCAGAATGATTAATACTTTGCCAAAGTAAACATTGACCTTAAAACAGCCCAAGTTTTACAGTATGATTAATGAAAATTTGTTTTCTCACTCTTAACACAAAATTGGTGTGTGTGTGTGGGGGGGGTCTAAATGAAAAAAAAAATCTTAAAAAGTGCAGTATGGTTTCTTTCCTTGTTTTTCATGGCATATCAACCTTTGTGGGTTATTTGATGCCAAAACCATCCTTGAAGAAGAATGGTAGTGATACTATTTAACCCCCTAGCTTGAGGGATAAGGGAGTTTATACCTTTCCTAAAAAGCATTAACCTGGAAGTGAACATAACAGAACGATTGCAGTCTGAACTCGCTTACTTAAAGGACACAGACCAACATGATAGCCATTATGGGAATCTCTCTCAAGCATGGAAAAGTTCTAAAACAAAACAAATGGCGCAAAGAGAATGTATCAACAATACCTTGAAAAAAAAAAAAAAAAAAAAAAAAAAAAAAATTAATTTTTACAATATGCCAACCTGTCTGGGGTTATGTTATGCTTTGAGCTTTAGGGAATCACATTCATATTTACATCTTTTGAATGGGCTGCTTAAGAAGTGTATATAATGAATGACCCCTAACTTTTGCCCATGCTAGCCAACAAAAATAATTCAACATCTAATGATATAAAAAAGAAAACATACTTTCAAAACAACAGAAATACAGTCAAAATCAAAGCAAAATGGAAGATAAGCAATATAGTCTGGACCTTCACGTCACTTAATGCGTTTACTTAGGATATTCTAAACATTCCTAATGAATTAAAAAGTGTATTTTGCTGAATATAACATCTAAGCATATCATCGAATGATATAAATGAGGGTTTATAATCCTTGGTCTAATTTCCTAATAGTCTAACCTAGCATAAGAAAGGTAATGCCTAAACAAAAGGTTTTAGTCATAATAATCCAGTTTTTATATAACTTTGTGAACATTTCCCGTATTGCAATTGTTTGCACACCATTAAATGGTTTCCAGAATAATAAATGATTAAATGATTCTATGCCTAACAGACACTACAACTCCAGAATCAGAATTAACTAGGGAGTAATCGCAATGAAGGAGTACTCCACATTCCCCAACCTCCAGGACTGAAGACTCACTATCAGATGGTTTAGTGCAATATCAAGGACACTCGTTTCTGGTCAGAGAGGGGGGTTCTTGCTCCTCTTCAGAGATGCAATGAGTGTATTCTACAGTTCCCACCCTAGTCAACTTGGTCGAGAGTGAAAGGGCAGAGGCATGTCGACACTATGCCAGGTAGGGTACTACTGACAGGTACCATTCATCAGTGTCAACTAGGTTTGGTTTCTTTGTTTAATGGCATATCAACATTTGGGAGTTATTTATGGTGGGGTAGGTGAAGGATTTCATATCTTTCCCAAAGTAGTCCGAAGGTGAATTAAATAGCAAGTCTGGAATTGAAACTTGCGACCAATGATGCTGCAGTCTAAGACATTAACCATTATGCCAGATATTCCCATTTCACATAAACTAGAAAGCATGTCTACAATTTTGTGCAAAAATCTGTGTAATTTAAAGGGGTCATTATTAATCAATTTATTTCAAAATTTTGCAGGAATAAAAAACCATGAGCACATTTTAGGATAAAGTTTATAAATAAAAACTTTTAAAAAATAATTAAAATAAAAAATGGGTGTCAGGCGTTTAGGGGTGCAATTCCACTGCTTGCCAAAGGCACCATTTTCCGTAGATACACCACAGTGAAACGGTTAACACCTAAGACTGTTTAATGATGTTACATAACATCAACGAATCCATGAGAAGTAAGGAAAGTTTGTTAATGTTTTTTTTGCCAAGAGGAAGTGTAAGCAGTCTTTTCAAAACACAGTAGGTAGCACAGATCCTCATCATCTGTCCGAGCAGCCATTTTTAACAAATGGTTCTAATCATACTTAAATTACTCTTGCTAAAAGAGCTGACAAATACAGACCAAAGCAGTGTCCGTCAAGTTTCAACATGTTTTTAGATTTTAGCTTCCATTTTTACCTTTTATGGAAAATTATCAGATCTTTCTTTCCCTTCTACCTCTCTCACAACCAGCCACCCACTGTTCATTGTTTCTGAAATCTGACTTTAGAAACTTATTTAGCTTGCTTTCTTTTCATTATCACAACTCACTTGACAAACAAAGTCAGGCCTCAAGGCAATACAAAGTAACAATAGATGAACTGGAAGATAAAAAGTAAAAAGAAAATGAAGAAAAAGTCCGCAAAAATAAAAATTGAGGAAAGAAGGAAAAGTATGGAAAAAATAAATAGAATAAGAAGAATGAAGACAAAAACTACTCCAAAAAATAAATAAATAAATAAAATAAAAATAGAAAACCAAACAAAAAAAGTCAAAATGGCATTTTTAGCAAATTGTCAGCATTTAAGACAGAACAATTCAGTGTTAGCCAGGGAAATCCAATCTCTGCAATGGTCAGTGCGTTGGTTTCAGGAAAGGTGAGTTGGAGTTGGGGGGGGCGAGAAGAGGGTTCTGTTTTTCAATTTACTTTCTTTTTTATTCTAGTATTGAGCAAATGCAATTTAGCCAATTGGTAAAGGTTTATAGACCGAGGATAGAAGGTAAAAGAGGTGGTCAATTGAGGAACAGTCAGAAAAGGGGTTGAAAGAAAATAAAAAAAAATAAAAATCAGCTTCAAGCAATAACATTAGTAAAATTACAACCACTGTACCAAGGTAGAGCAACAACCTGGTGGCTGTTTTAAAAGATTAAAAAGCCTTTCCCAACCTTCCTAAGACTCCCACTTCACATGGCAGATAAGCAGTTCCTCAGAGTGGAAGGGAGATGGTGGAGGGAGTAGATGGACAATTAATTTTTTAGTTTCTTTGTTTAATGCCATATCAACACCTGTGTGGTATTTAATGCCAAGGCCATCTTAACAGACAAACACTTGTAGTACTATTTAACCTATAATTGGGGCTATAAAAAAAAAAAAAAAAAGCATAACTTTCCTTAATACTATTAGACTGAAATTGAACGAAATAGAAAGACTGGAGTTCAGATTCACATACACCGATGTCACAGTCCAGCAAGTTAGCCATTACGCTACAGAGAGTGCCTCTTAAATTTGCATTGAATAGAAATAAGTTTCACCACAGATAATCATCTGTATAAAACAAGTTTCTTTTACTGATGCTGGTCATCATGAAAGTCAATGTGCACTTTGTAGATAGACAAGAAAAAAAAAAAAAACTATTTGAATTGTTCAGAGGTTTAGCAGAAGGTAAAAAAAAAATTCTAAAACCTTAAAATTCAGTGATAAATGAATGATTAAAGAAGTTGGTGTAATAAAAAGAAATCAATGTTAGAACGACGTTGTTACCAAGACAATTCACTAACGACCAGAGCAGCAACCACATTTGGAATGAAAACAAGAAAAATACTTCTCCAAAACAAATGACACCAACAGTATATGGCGCGAAAAGTGTAAAAGCATCACATACATGATGTACTTCTACCAAAATCTTCATTTAAACGTGAAATTATGTCGTCTGAAGAGAAAACATGAAAGACCATATGAATAAACTTAATATTTACCAAGAGACTTTCATGCTTTCTATTTTAAACTTTCGTATAGGATTACAGCCATATTACCTGCTGAGTGCAGATATCTAAAGGGCATGAGAAGGTGAAGCACTACATCAACAACTATAGAGATGGAGAGAAAAATAAGGAATTAATACATTTCTTGAGTTAAATAAAAACAACAACAAAAAAAATTATATATATATATATATATATATATATATATATATATATATATATATATATATACACATACACACACACACTTTATAAATCGAGACCATGCCTTCGTTCCTGCCTGAGGAGTTAGATCCCATGTCTAGTGTAAAGTTAGGAAAGGTTCGATCACAACTTAGAGCAGCCCGCATATCATCGGAACAAAAAACTCGTAATATACCAAAAATCCTGTCGGGTAACAAACAATATATATGAAAAACTACTCTGTGTCATTACAACCCGACATACATATACACACATATATTTATGTGTGTGCACACACAGACACATATATATACATATATATATATATACACACACACACACACATACATAAACACACATGTATATATATATATATATATATATATATATATATATATAGATAGAAACTTGTGTATATATATATATATATATATATATATATATATATATATATATATACACACATACACACACATATGTATATACACATACACACACATATATATATATACATACACACACATATATATATATACATACACACACATATATATATATACATACACACACATACACATATATACATACACACACATACACACATATACATACACACACATACACACATATATACATACACATACACACATACACACACACACATATATATATACACATACACACACATATATATATATGTACACATACAC
>CAUZXS010001664.1:97500-100000 GCA_963585895.1 Sepioteuthis lessoniana | reverse complement strand
ACGTTTCAGCCAATAAGTCCTCCAGCCTTCTTCAGGTGTTTTTTGAACTCTGGAACCTACACGGAACTTCAAACTACGTCCTTTATTGAATCCATGGGGGTTGCCTGTTCTGATGCTAGGGCTGATGAGCTAAGATAGAAAGCGAGACAAGCACTTGAGAAATCAAAGCCTCTGAAACCAAACATCTCAAAAATGGAGAGACAAGCTATCAAATCGCTACAGGATGATAACAGTATGATAATGCTACCGTGGTAATGAACAGAGTGGAATACTCCAACAAACTAGTGGACTTGATTGGCAATGGTGGCTACTGTAAAGTAAAGAAGGACGCAACCCTGAAGAAGGAAAGAAAGCTGTCACGGATCCTTTGTACGAATAAAGATCTCATACTACAAACAAAATACAGACTGCTAATTCAACATTACAGTAAGCTACCACACATATATGGCCTTCCAAAAATTCATAAGGATGGTATTCCATTGTTCGACTAACACCTGAAGAAGCCTGGAGGCCATATCGGCTGAAACATTGTGGAAATAACAATAAAGATGAAGACAATAGTCTGAAAACCCTTAATGATAAATTAGTCCACTTGTATATATATTTGTGTTGGTTTTTTTGTTGTTGTTTTTATTATAGTGGCCTCAACAATATATGCATTGTACCTCCTGTTACTCTAGGTATTACACTCTGTATAAAATGCCTCATTAGTGGTACTCAGAATTCACTGACTATATCCCCTGCTGAGGGGTTAAGATGATCCCCCACAAATGGGGTGTCCTGGCTATGATACTGTTTTGTATCTGATGGTGAGGCTCCAATTTTGGGAAGTTTGGAGAACCCTTCTTTATCATTACTCCCTGGTCCACTCTGACCTGAAGTGGTAGTACCTGTTGGAATTTTATCTATGGGGTCGGGGTGGAGAGCCTCTATGGCGTAATGGCTAAAGTGCTGGACTGCAGCCTTGACGTAAGCGAGTTGGAATACCAGTTGCACCCTCATGTTCATTTTTGGACTAATGCCCCTTGGGAAAGGAATGAACTCCTTTGTCCCTCTCCCCCTCCAGTTATGAGGTTAAATAGTATAACTGCTGTTCTTCAAGTATGGATTCAGCATTAAATAACCCATGAAGGCTGATATGCCATTAAACAAAGAAACCAAACCAAACCAAACCATCCATGGGTCAAATAAATCTGTTTAAAAATTTTGTATTCATAGAACTGTGTCACCCCCTCCCAAGAAACAAACTAAACAAATAATGGAAATATAGACATACAATGAACCTTATTGTTTAACCTGGAAGCATAAAATAGTTGACTTGCTGTTAATCAATCATCAAATAAATGTTCTCTTTTCTTTGTCCTGTCAAATCTAATTTGATATTCCAATGACCAGCATTATTTGAAGAAATGACAAGAACAGTTTTCAGCATTCATCTTTCATTCAGTGCTTTATCTTTTAACATTACTCTTGTTTTTACAGATGTTTTTTTTTTTTTTTTAATTTGAAAAGATCTTTTAAAACAGATTTTGCTATTGAGATGAAGCTAAATTAGGTTAAAATAATTGAGGTTCAATATTTAAACTCTTGGAAATTGTCCTTAATTAAATATTCCAATTGAGAACATTTCCCTTCCTGATATCTCTCAGCATTTTTTTTTCTCTGCTTTTAAATCTTTTACTTTGCTTAAATTATTTAATTTTTCCTTCTACTCTGCCCGCTATCTACTGCTTTGAAAATTTCTAAACTAACGCTATGCTCAACTCTATAGTTTACAGATTTTAACGCTTAATATGATTGTTTCGTGGGTTGATATCTTGTGTGTTTTTAATTTTTTGAACCTTGATGTTTGACAACTTGTTTCTCTGTCCCTAGATATTCGAGATAAATTTCACTATTTCAGAACTGCAGGTGTAGCTGAACAAATTGAGAGTTGAAGAGCTGCTGATATTTAGTACAATATTGCTTATATGAACAATCTTAATCTATTTGACTTTTAGGTTTGGTAATTCTTCTTTGGTAATTCCATATCTTGCAGATAGTTGACCTTTGTTTTGCACAAAAAATATCTGTGATGATATCCACATCTGACACCTTGACTAGGGCCTTTATCTGATTTATAGAGACCCAAAGATGTTTTGAATTAATTACAATCTCATTTAAAACTCTAGCGACATTCCAACTTTAACCTGTTGAACCTTAAGATCAGACCTCACTTACTGATACTGTATCTCTGGATGTTTTGGATAAAATTTCATTATTTTAGAACTGTGCTTGTGTAACAAAACAAATCAACAGTAAAGGAAAGAAAATTACTATTCCTTGATTGCATCACTTGTCAAGGTTCACTATGAGTGTCACAGATTTTTTCCATAATTTTTTTTTTAACACACTTACTATAACTGCCAAGATAGTTAGGTAATTATAAAGGAAAGCTCTCCAAGTGCTTACTCATCCACTCTCTTCCGTCAAACTTCAAAATCCTAGGAACAAGATATAT